>JAVQJF010031000.1:0-29886 GCA_036023855.1 Gadopsis marmoratus | reverse complement strand
CACACACACACACACACACACACACACACACACACACACACACACACACACACACACACACACACACACACACACACACACACACACACACGGAGAAAGTGAACAAGACATAAGGGGATCTCAAGGTTAGAGGAAATCCAGGCATGCCCATTGGAAACACACATAAGGAGGACAAAATGCTTCATTAATTTTGTCCATGACCTCCTCTGACATGTTGTTATGAACAGTGGTGGAATGAATCAATCAGAAGATGCCTTTTGTACATTGTTGTGTTTAACTGCGTGTAAATATGTGGTGACGTTTTAGATTACGGCCCGCTACGTGCAGAATAAATCTTCCTAACAGAGCGCTGCAGTGATGATGCATTTTTGTAGGCCAACCCAGATGTTAGCGTCGCAATGTTTCCCTCAAAAAAATGCCAATGGGATGTTTCCACTGGATTTTGGATTATTGCAGAAAAGTTGATGATGCTTACAAGTTTTGTTCAGCACAATAATCCTCACAAATGAACACCAATTTTCAGATTTTTGAAGCGTAAATGCATTCGGCAGAAGTAAAAAGCCATAAACAAAATATGCCACGGTCGCATAACTTCAACATCACCACCACTAAACTTCCAACTTGTAATTAAAGTTTGCACGCCTACTACCTTTACAAAAGCATTTTGAAAAGTTTGAATTGGAATAGTTTGCGAGAACGCATTTTAAAATGTGTAAAAGCTTCAAAATTCACGAGTGTTGTATTACCTGACATAGTTTATGTTGTAGACCAAAACCTGAAAGTCTCTTAAACTTGTGTTAAGACTTTATTTCAGGCCTCTAACCAAAATGCATTCAAGAAATCCCATTGACTTCGAGATGAGGGGACCAGAAGTGCAAAAACCGTAACTAATGTCTGAGTTTTGGGACTCATTCCTGGAGGATTCTATTTACAGTGTCATTTTTTGTACCAGTGCAGTACACACTGACACATGCATCAAGGTACAAGGACAGATATACACTTAATGAAAAAGGGGGTAATAATCTGGGCAGTTTAAATTACACTGTGCGTATTTTTGAATTTATGGGATACTATTCTCATAATATGGGGTACAGTGTGATCGTAAATGAGCAACAAAACTGGACATTTGGGGGAAGAGTCTGTAGCACTTTGTAAATTTGCTGTGATTTATTTTAAATCTACCAGAGTACTTATACCAACACTGGACAGATAAATTACGCTGCACATTCTGTCGTAATCTGTTGTCCATGTAAAGGAAATTCTGAGATTTGTTTCTAAAGCCATTATATATTTTAGAAAATAGTTGCTGAGAACGTGCAAAAACTGTGGACTATGTAGTAATGAATTGTGGACACACCATTTTAGTGTTCATGATCTTTTGGGCGGGCCTGAGATCAGGTGTTGTAAAATTTATTTTCATGTTTAAACATTGTAAGAGGAGGAGCAAAACAGAAAATGCGACCGATGAAGTGAATGATGTAGTAGCAGTTGCTGATGTGGTTACCGTTGCTGGGTGTAATTCTGCGGTGCAAAAATACATTCTGGCTCCGCTCTTCTGCTCCTCTTCTCCACATTTGAAAAAACTGTTTTATGTCCTATGCTTTTATTCATCCAACCGAAGAAGTTTTTAAACAGTCCTTAAATCTGGAAACAAAATATTAAACCATGGGCTTTGGAGATTTGCTGCATGTTCATGATGTCGCTGTAGAAACTGTGAATGCTTCAGAACAGCTCACCGGTCAGTTAACAGTTAAATCCCGGTGAATTACTGAAGGTATCCAGCTGTGTTTAATATTACCCATAATTTTGTGTCTGTGACATTGAGTTTGAGAAGTGGAAATTATTTAGTGAAAATGTGGAGCTTCTGCCTCTTTCTAATTATTGTTTATGTATTTTTAAATTTTTATTCAGCTCCTCATTCCTCGACCATTTTTGTCTGTAACTGGAGCAGGCCACGACATTTATTTTGTTCTCTGGAATGAATACTTGTGTGTGTATGTATAATAATTTGTTTTTATTATTTATTTATTTTTTACCACCCATTCCATAAGATTGTAGTAGAGCATTTTTCACGCTGCCTGAGATTAATGGATTGATGATGCACTGGAGCCATACTGAGCACGGCCCCTTCTCTAACACTGTGTAAAACCGAAAAAAGGTTCGTGCTACTGGGTTAGCTCTCTGAACGTGAGCAGAGGCTCTCACTCGTTCTGCGGCTCAGTGTTAAAGTATAGTTATCTACCAGCGCCCCCCACAGGACAGGCCCCCAGTGTTTCAGAGCAAGGAATACTGCTTGTTTTTTCACAATTTTAAAACCTAGTTTTATATACTTGACAATTTTTTTTTTAATGATTCAAATTTGGCTGGGTGGATGGTAACACATTTTTCTGTGGTGTGATAAACTTTTATTACACATTTATTATTACTTCACAGGGACGGCTTGTATATATGAGCCTGCTATGAAGCAGGTTGAGAGAGAACGTCTCCAGCCTCGTACTTGCTGCCAGTTGATGCCGTTACTCAGATATCCTCAGATGTGGCCACAGGCTTGGAACGCTTGGTTGTCCAGGTGATGGCTACCGTGGAGACAGAGGGCCTGACCGGTCTTGGCCCACTCTGTTACACCAACTGTGCCAACTTACCGTCAACTAGACACTAAGCGGCAACGACACATACGCCGCCGTGCCCTGCTGTAGACGGTGGGCACGTGTGTTCAAACCTGAGAAAAGTGAAACTGAAAGGGCGTGCAGCCATTTCAAACCAGGAGATCTGAAATCTGATTTGCGACCCTCAAATCTAACTACATCAGTAAGAAGACTTTTCAAATATCTGACCCGGCATCAGCGGTGTAGGGACTGATTTTGTTGCTGGTGGGCTGTAAGCAACACAGAGAAGAGATTTGCAGAGACAGCCCATAACAGCTCCCTTGGACCCAATGACTCAGATATGCAGATGTGTTTACTTCCCTTCTGTTTCCCACTTCAACCAGCACACATAAGGCAGGGGGAATGAAAGTGCCTGATAATGTCTTTAAGTGATTCATTTATATATTTATATGACATTATAAAGAACTCATTTTTACCAAAACTTAGACAGGCACTTCAAATGGGCTCTTTGCCTCTTCTCTCTATTCCCTCCCTCCCATCTGAGGGTATTCATCTTTTGTCTAATGCGTAGCGCTGCTCTCTGTTAGTTTCTCTCTGACACCATGCCAGCAGAGTCATCTGCAAAGGGACTCATGTAGGGATTAAAAACCATCAACAGCTCCCCTTTAACAGAGAGGTGGAAAAAAAACACGTTGAAAAATAAAATACAAAAAAACTCCAGACAGTTTTGAGAAAACTTGTAGAAAGGGAATGCAGATTGTCACCTGACCCTGAGGCAAGGCAGCCCTAAATATAATAAAGAGAAGACAACAGAAGAAGACGAGGCGACACGACATGGGTAATGTGTTTTCTCTGCTGGTGTCGTCTGGCAGATCTGGGATGATTGAGTGCTGATGCCTGCCTGGGCCGCTTCAGAGAAGATCGTCTACCCCCCCCAACCAGCTCATACACACATGCACACATGTGCACAGCCTTTCTCATGACACACACTAACACATATGTGCACACACACACACACACACACACACACACACACACACACACACACAGAGCCTTCCTGTTTTCTGTGTGACAAAAACACCAAGGCGTATTAACTGTCATCATCTCAGCATCTCTTCGTCTCTCTTTTTGGTCGAGGGAATATTTCAAGGTAACACTTCTTTATTATTGTGATGTGTGTGTGTGTGTGTGTGTGGTTTTCAACATGGTGGATGTGTGTTTTAATTACAACAGGGTTTAGTGAATTAGGGCAAGATGTGTAATAGACACAAATTTGCATAATCTCTGTTGAATAAACCTCAGTGACAAACATGCAAGCAGAAAATCATGAATACTTACCGGACTGCACGGCTTCAGTAAAACAAATCCAAAGAAAGGCATGTTTGTGAGAGTAATCTAATGCATTTACTTACAGAATGTGTGTATTAATCTTTGTATATTTTCATAATCACTTCATATTGTGAAATTGTCAGCAGCAGATACAGACAAACAGGTGCTGGCTAAAGAGGAAGTTGATTGGCCTGATTCCATGATCCATTTTCCCAAGGCTTCCACACCCCTGCAGCTGTTCTCCAGAATCTGAGAACCATGTGTGTGTGTGCATGTGCGTGCGCGTGCTTGCTTGTGTTTGCAGTGCGTGGTTGCAGTTATGACAAATTCACTCCTCATTACTTGCCAATAAGCAAGAGAATGATCTTCATTGACAAAGAAAAATAAAATGACAAAGAAGATTCTGGTCCAGAAAATGAAAGTAATTCTAGAGATTTGCCACCAGAAATGTAATTATTCTTTGGCCCGATTTAAACATTTCTCAAACTTTGAAAGCGTCTGACCTGCTTGTGGATGAGTTTCCCTGATGTTCAAAGTGAAGTCATATAACAGGTTTTGGGGGCTTTTGGCTGTTTTGCATGGCAGAATGTTTTGAACCAAGCGGTGACAGCCTCAGCCCGACTGAAGAGTCTTCGACTCGCCTCATTTCTATTGGAAAACACTTCTCTTTCTCCCTCTCCGCTCTCTGAAGCTGCAGATCACTTGCAAAAGAAAGGGGAAGGAACATGAATAAAAACTGAAGGCACTTCTCTTAGATATGTCTCTTGATGCTCTTCAGATCTTTAAGACTTCATCACAGGGAATTGCAGGGTTACTCTAAGATAACTGAAGGACTCTGACTTTCTAATCTACCGTACAAGACCTGAATTTGAGAACACATCACCTTTTTAGAGCAGCTTCTTTTTCCTCGCTCATAATTTGATCTTTTCTAGTTGTTTTTATTATATTATTGGTAGAGGCGCAGCATCACTTAATAAGCCTTTATGATAATCTGTACTTTTTGCATTATAATTTGGATGAAAAGTAGAAAACCAGGGACCGTATTGTCAAAAGAAAGACTTGATCATTTTATACTCTCGTGCCTCAAGAAATATTTCCAAGGGAATAATCTTCAGTGCAAGAAATATTAGAGGAGAATCTTTTATCATTTCACCCTTCTCACTCCACAGTGTATTTTTTTGTTCAAGTAAAAATAAATGTAACTTGTAAGTCAAATACAACTGTGTCCAATAAATTTAAACAAAGGCTAAGCTTTTTATTCATTTCAGATGTAATTGCATAATTATTTCTACCCACAAACTGGGGTACACAATTAAGTTTTTTTCAAAGGTTCGAGACCTGTAAGAGGGTCTCTGTCTCGGGAAGTGTTTGCACTGACTCCTGGTCAGTTCTGTGGATCGTCTGTAGGTTAAAAAGTTCTGTGTTTGGAGGAGTGAAAGCTGAACCTAGGTCTGCACCAAAAGTATTATCTCCCTGAGCCGGAGCTGGGCCAGACATATTGACTGATGCTCCAGGCATAATGAAAACATCCCCTGCAAATTGAATCTGATTGGATATCAGCTATCAGCCGTCGCTCAACAACAGCAGAGCAAATGAGCCGCCAGCAGCGTCCTTTCTCTCTCTCTCGCTCATTAATCACAGACTAGACTGCACCTCACTAAGTGTGGGTCTTATCAGTTTCCCTGGTTGTCCTTAACATGGTCTTAACATTATTGTTATCTTTAAAACTGAAAGCTGCCTCACAGAATATAATTCAGCCAAAGCTTCAATCTGCGATGTGTAATGCCGCTATGGTAACACCGCGCCAAATCTTGGCTACAGCAACGGCCACTTTCTTCAAATGTGCATGATCTCTGATACTTTCCTTGATCTCGCCTCCGTTTTATATGTCTAAATAGTTGAAGCTGCAAATCAATGCTGAACTTTCCATTTTTGTCTGCAGCCATTTTAGGTATAACTAAAAAGAGGTGCGCTCATTAGACGAATACCAAACCCGCACCTGCGCTGACACCATAGCAGCTTGTTCACACCATTATTCTCCATATATAATGTCCAATTTAATGGGTGGAAGAATAGAACAGAAATGTAGGCATGACTCACGTTGTCTTTCGGGGGCTGGTGTCAGCTGGGACGCTGGGATGCATTTGGGTGGGTCACTTGGCCACCAGCTCGGATGCCTTTTCTCTGTAATTGAGCAGCCCAATCAGCTGGTTCAACCACAAGACACGAGAGGAAACAGCACCCCCTACTGGAGAGTAACATAATTTCTTTGTGCAGCCCAAAAAATGATCTGTGTGACCTCAGACCTCCATGTATATTTGATGGCCTACATCAACCCCAGCGATATTAAGGGCCAATGTCATCTCTGCAGATTTAAGTGTATCACCCTCGTGGGAATGGACACCAAATATTTCAAATATCTCTGACCCTCGAAGTGCTTTACACTGAGCACCCCGCTATTAATTGTCTCCTTCTTTTGCTCAAAATAAAAAGATTATACAACACCCCAGTGAAGGAGTGTGAGACTGAGCTCTGTATTGTTCTTCCTGTCTCTCGTTGTCACTGCAGCCCCTCATCCCTCCCTCCGCTCCCTGGACATCACCAAGCCAACAGATTAATTAGACAACTGATAGCAGTGTTCTCTCTTAGTGCTGGCCCACTGAGTTTCCTTTTTCTTTTTCACTTCTTGTAAGCCTCTAATTTCTGTCTTTACGTTAATGGGGTTTACTTGGCGTAGTGACCCAGGGGAAATGAAAATTAAGTCCCTTTTTCTCCAGGGGGGCCTGCAGCTTATCCTGAAAAATCTGGCTTGTTTCATCCATTTGGCGAGGGAAAATATTACACCAGGCAATGTTGTTAGGCCAAGATAAAACAGACTGTGAATAAAAAAAGTTTGCATTTTAGTACAATTTCTGCTAACTGGTTCTTAAGATCACACACTTGTAGGTAATGTCTAATAAAAGGTACGGCCGTTATGTGAGAGCAGCCACTGTTTCATATTCTTCTATTCGACGTCTGTCAACCCTCTCTGGACACAGGTTCTGGTGGGGTTGCCTTGGAAACGAGCATATGACTATTCTGAGAGCCACGGTAGTGAGCGAGAGAGGAAGCGAGCGTAGAAAAGGTAAGTCACACAAGGACCCTCTGGTCAACCTGATAAAGTGTGATGAAATTCAAAGGCCGCGACTGCGCGACGCCTGCGATTCAAGAGAGAGAGAAATGTTGTTTCTTATCTGAAAGCTCTGAAAAGAGTCGAACACAATGGAACAAATATTGTGTTGCTTTCAGAGCGTATAAAGTGGCGGAATCAATAGAGAAGACAGAGAATGGATTTTCTTCTCCGTCTCATGTACAAGCATACTCAGTGCCGTAATTGCAAAAGATGCTGCGCTGTTTCATCGGCTGTCTCAGTCATTACCTTTTTTGCATACACACATTTTTCGACAGACATCCCTCTGCACTATCAAAGCCTTAATCTGTGCATTAATTACATGTATCTGAAGTGCGAGCGACACTTTGTTCCTGGCACTCCTTGCACTACACCATTATGCATGAGTCCAGGTCTGGGGCTCCACGCTTTTTATTCATGTTCTTTGAGGAGGCTGTCAGGCCTAATTAAGACAACATGCTTCTAGCCAGCTTGTTTGGCTAGCCTCTGCCTCCCCCCCTCACACTATCTCTGCCTGAATTTACTGCTGCGCACGTGTATCGGTGTCTGTGCTTTGTATGTACCACAGAGATTGTATCTACTTTTACATGTTGGGCAAAAGCAACAGGTGTTCAAGAAAAAAACGCTATTTGTTGATCTCTACCAGCTAATTGAGAGAACAGAATTAGAAGGATTTTGTGTGTGAGTATGGTTGTTGCAGCTATCACACGACGCGCCATTTAAATCAAAATCAAGGCCTAAAATATAGGTCAAGAAAGCAGATAAGAGACACAGAAAGAAAGTGAGACAGAGAAGGAGAGAAAGGTCAGAATTGAGCAATGGCGTGAAGGCTTCAAAGGACATTTCTCTACTGTTTTACATTCCTGAGATGAACCTCACCATTCTCATCACATTATACATTTGCGCACACGCACACACACACACACACACACACACACACACACACACACACACACACACACACACACACACACACACACACTCATGCACACACTTGCCATTTGTTGATCCATGTAAGAGTATACTCTTTATGTCATAACCCCAATAAAAGTGCAGCCCTCCAGATGTCTGGTGTGTGTATCATTGTATTGGGCAGATCACGTAAGATGAATGCCCACTCGCAACATCAGACAGAATTCTCAATTCCCTCACCCACACACACCCACACACACACACACACACACACACACACACTTCCAGTCAGAAGATGAGCTCATGTCAGTGGTAGAGAGGTACCTCATACAAAAAGGAATGCTGTTCATAAGACATCTGGTGCAGGTAACATGGTCAAATATTATGTCATCACATTCAGGTGCTGGTGATGAACAAGGGGGATGGTTGGTACACCTCATGTTTCATGCTCATCACACAATGACATAAACTGTCTCATTCTCTTAGACATACAAGCACAAGAATTTAAAATCTGTAGGTCATTTTACACTTGACATTTCAGTAAAACAGTGATAAAAAAATATATGTAAGTCCATTATAAGGCATCCAAAAGGATTCAAGAACATATTCATCTGACACTTTCCTGCCACATGGATTACTTAGAGATCGCAAATATTATTCCACACATATGAATAAATAAAGTTTGACTTGACTTGACATCTTTGGAATAATGGTCAGTGTGGTGAGTAATATTTTGTGCTGATCATAAGATTGTGATGTAAACTCCAAGCACCTCTGTGCATATTCTACATAGAGCTGACTGTAGACTCTTCTGTTGGTAATGAATAACACCTGTAGCTATAATGGCATTTAAAGTGAACACTCACTATCCGAGGCTACAGAAAGTGTTTTTCTTAACATTTCACAGACACAGCACCCACTCCGTGAAGGCATTATGTCCTCACTTTCAAATAGTTTTGTTTTTCCTGTCCAACACAAACTATCATTTTCAGATTTCAAAAATGCATTGTCCAAAAAAAGAAATAATTTTTGGGTAGGAATGAAGTCGATTTAGTGTGTATGGAAGGCCAATAGAGAGAGAAAAATAGCCTTTTCATATTTATCCCCCTTTGTGTGGACATTCATGACCATCATTCACGACCACCCTATCTATTCATGACAAAGACTTTGCATCTGTAAGTCTACTTGTGGCTTAGGCCACATCCACTGGGAGGTCCCTGGTCTGCAGAAAGACATACTCGGAAAAGATTACATATGTATGCACATGCACATATACTGTACATGTGAACTCACACACCCGCCTTCAGCATGGGGCAGGTTTGAACACTGAGGTAGCAGTGAAGCCTTGGCACTCCCCATCTGACATGTTCAAATCTGTCCTCATCACTGATTCTCCACTTAATCTGCACCTGATCACCTCTGTCTGTCACATCAAAAAGAGAATCAAGGAGTGGCGTACTGTGTGTCCTAATAAAATGTGCTTCTATAATTTAATGCTAGAGGTCAATAAAGCAACTTTGATTTAAACTGGTAGAGCAAAGAACAGCATCTGCAAGTTTAAGTGGTGGTGGTGGTGGTGGTGGTGGTGGGGGCGTCGGTGTGGTGGTGACATGAAACAGGAGTTGTGAGCTCCTGTCACACCTGTATGAAACAGAAGGTGAACGTTTTAAGCTGCAATCCTTACATTCTTCCCAAACTCATGGCATGTACTGTATATGCTGTATGCATGCAAAAGAGTGATTTGTGTTTTTCAGAGGAAGCAGTTGCAGCCAACAGGTCATGTCTGTATTCTCTGGCAAAAGCTAGTGACATCAAAACAAAATTAAACAAAATAAATAGCAAAAGCATTGGAGATGCACCAAGACATCAGTGACTGACTGCATTTCTCCGTCTCAGGTGTTGAAAGAATAAGTACACTATACAGTATGTACATATAGTTCTGTATAAGTAGAACCTGTGTGTGTGTGTGTGAGAGAGAGAGAGTGAGTAAAATAAGGCCAGGTGATCCAGCCTGTTTGTTGCATATCTGCCCACATTGTACCACAGTCTGCAGACAGGGTTGCCCTGCGGGATCATAGAAGAGAAAAAGGAGGGATGGACAGGAGGGATCGAAGGAAAGAAGAATGTGAGGAATGAAGAGGGAGTTCAGCCCGACAGGTCTGTGCAGAGACAGCATGTGCAGTGAACTCTATGTAAGGTACAAGAAATGGCCTAAGGACACATCTTTGCCTCTGCAGAAAAAGCTTGCTACTGATTAACCTATATCTAATCAACTCTTACGCCCATTCTTTGACACTGTCTCCAACCATAGCTTTCTGATTTTAACTGTCAAATCTGTCAAAGACTAAGGCAAGCAACATATCTGTCTGTCCATAAAGCACTACATTAATTTAAGAAAAACCAATTCATAATGTATTGGAAGAAATGGAGTACTACTTGGTCTCAAGCCCAATCATTACAGTAACTTTCAGACTCTTAGTGTGCGCAGCAAGTTAGCAGAGCAGCAGCTTCACAGCTCCATCAGTGTCTACATAGGATGCCTCTGGTCATATGCTGAGGATAGGTCATCTTTTGGCAGCACTAGTTACGAGAGTAATATGGAAGGAAAACGTCATGTTGCATTTACACAAGAGACAAGCCGTGATGCAAGTCATTATGCAGCCTATGTAGACAGCTGTAATGATTAGAATAGAAGCGCAATGCAACACTCTGCTCTCAGTGAGTTATGAGTAAACAAGCTTCACAGCCTTTCAGGGACTGCCATTGAAACTGCACTTACTAAAGTGGTGAATGATCTTCTGCTTACTATTGATTGGGATTGCACCTCAGTGCTTCTATTACTGGATCTTTATTTTGACACCATTGATCACTGTATACTTGTAGACTGAAAAAATAAATTTCTGGTCTTGTCCTTGCTTGGTTAAAGTCCTACCTATCTATTTCCTATAGTACTATATTAATAATAATATATACTATATTTCCAAATTATTAAATTAGATGCCTACTGGGTTTAATTCAAAAGACGTATTTATATTATTGACTGCTGTCTCATAACTGTCTAAAACGTATTCCCCCTTTGTGGAGTATTATAGTGGATGGTGTGATCGGTTGGTCTGTGTAGTGCCTGTAAGTTGCTCATACTGTAAATATCCAGGAGCAGGACGCATAAATTAAATAATGTTGATAGACAGATTGAAACCATTTGTATTGATGCCATAATATTTCTTCCAGCTGAAATCCTTTGATGCATGAAATCAGCTTGGCAGTTATATGATGGAGACTTTATGAACTGTCAAATATGACACTTATAAAGGTTAAGTTATCAACACTGCAAAACTAAACATTTTCCAGCAGGCAAACAGTTTTCCTGGATTGTTTCGATTTGTTAGTGAGTGCATAGCTTCACAACCAGCAAAACACCTTCTTTATGGAGCTGATACTGCCTATTATCATTGTCTTTTTCCAAACACTGAGACAACTAGGAGTGTTACTTGCAGCAGCCAACTGACTGTGGCAAAGGAATCCTCATGACTACCTCTAAGTTCTCACATACTGAAGAGCTGGTTGTAGTGCTTTAAAGCTTGGACAATTGGAGAAGACCAAAAACTTAACATACTATGTAATTAATTATTAATTGTTAAGAATTGTTTTGAATACAGCCCCTGATGTGTAGCAGCTATGAAGACAAGGAGAAATGCTCTCTTTTAAGATTCTTTTAAGTTCTCATCAAGGCCATGTATACAGCTGAGAACAGTTTTGGTAATGACCATGATTGAGGCCATGAAGTTGATGATAACAATTTGAACCTTCATTGCGAGGGATAACTGGAATTATTCTGTTGTGTTGAATCTCCAGCAAAACTGCACCATAATCTCTATGTGGCTGTGTCCTAAAAATTAGTGTCCTTCTTGAGCACACTATTTATTACGTGTGCTCTTTACCTGTGTTACTTTATCTCTTATCTGCACTGTCCACCTTTTGCTGTGACAATGTAAATTTCTCCACTGTGAGACGAATAAAGCATTTCTGATTCTGATTTTGATTCTGAGCAATACCTATATCCTAATGGGGATGTGAATTATTCAAATGTAATGTTTTCAGAGAGCTACATGTAAGCAAAACATCCATATGTATTGTCTATTTGCATGGTTTCTGATGGCGTACCATACTCTGCAGCAGACACAGTTCTGCTGTCCACTGAACTACTTCAACTCCTCCGCTGAGCCTTAGAATTCATTACAATCCTTTGATGCACTACAGGTCACAAGAGAATATCTAAGGCATTACAAGACTACAAATGAGAAATGACCCTCAAATGAAGTAGTCTGGCTAACCACTAGTTTTCAGATCTGTCTACAGAACCATACACACCCTTTCTCTGAGGCTTAAAGACTGGTCTGGTAGAAAACCGTGGGTTGCACTCTATCATGGGTCAGAAGAAGTAAAGGAGAAGGTAGGAGGTGGAAAGACGAAGGGACATAAAACAACCCTCTGAAAAGCTTGAGATTAAAGGGTACGACTGCTTGTCCCTCGATGCGTTATTAATGCCGAAATTACTAATTATAATGTCTCAGATGTTTTTAAGGCTTGGCTGATCATGCAGCAATTTAACTTGTTTGGGGCAGATAACTGATCAAAGCAGGACACCAGCCTCGACCATAAAGGGGAAGGCTGAGGTCCATACTGCTATAAGCAGGGAGAGAGAGAGAGAGAGATGAGAAGAAGAAGAAAAATATTGTGGTCTTGAAAATTGAATTTAAGCATGGCAGGAGTGCTTAGGTTAAAGGACATTCCGGTGTTTCAACAATCGAAAAGAGGAATTCGAGAAACACCACTCCACAAAAACAACAAATAATGGGCAAGCTGCGTGACCCTCCTGCAGGTTTCCAAATAACTTCAGTTTTAGCAAGCAATCTACAGAAATAAGACTGGATTAGCTTTTGTAGCTATCTGCGTATGGGATCTACTTCTGGGGCAACTTTCCAGCGAGCTAAACTAGCTGTCCATTCACCTGCAGTAATTAATTAAGACCTAAGTTGAAAAATTATCTTTTAACTGCCAAAGCCTTCCCCTCAGGTTCTTTTGTGTTGTGTGAGTACGTAATGATCAACAAGAACAGAGTGGCATTACCTAAGACATGGATATTGTCTAGCTGTCAACAGTGTGGGTGGATAGAGGGCACCTTTGCCTGCTGAGTCACAATTTTCTAAAACATCTGAGATTCTCGATGGACAAAGCATGAATAGTATGAGATTAGTACAGGTATGTCAATTAAGCCCTATCTAGTGTCATATGAAAAAAAAAACATCCTGCAGATAAATAGAAAACCGTAGGTGCATGTTGATGAAGAATTTCATGATGGCTGTGTTTGGTGGCCAAGACGGTGGGTGGGAAAGGGTTTCCAGCAATTCAAGAGAATGCATGACAGATGCGGAAAGAATGCACAGATAAAAGACCAAACATTAATGGCACATTAACTACATTCCTTTTGTTTGGGGCAATAATCAAGATATCAGCCTTCCTCAGATGTGTTCTTTAATCCAGCTTAGGCCAGTTTCTGACATTTTGGCAAGTATGCTAATTAGCCTTCTTGATTGATTACCACTTTCACGATTAAGATTGATACCACTTTCATGTCTGTTTACCCAATATGAAGCTACAGTTCAGCAGCTGGTTAGTTTAGCTTAGCATGAAGACTGGAAAAAGAGAGAAAAACTGGCCTGGCCCTGTCCAAAGTGTAACAAAGTCCACCAACAACCACCTCCAATTAACACATTATATTTTGTTCGATTAATCTGCACAAAAAAACCGAAGTGTAAAAATGACTATCTGAACTATTTCTTGGTTGGGAGCAGCTCTGCTGGTTGTCTGGCAGTCTAACAGTGATGGTGACCGAGACTCTAAGTAGTCACTGCACCCGCTCAAGAGTAAGTATTCGGATGGAAATGACATTTTTTACAGAATCAAAGTTCTACAATTAATGTTCGAGATGGAAAAAGATGAGCATTGCTTATTTTAGTGATGAAACCACATAACAAGATCACGGGAAATATATCATAATCCTCCTGGAGATGCCTTCAGGTAAGGAATCTACTTAAATTTAAACCATTGATAGTCACCTTACCACTGCAACACCACTGGGGGTGTCAAACATTTACAGGCCGTGTCATGCAAGTAATTTATATCTTATGTAATCATGCACATTCGCTGACCTGTGGTCAAGCATGTTTTGGTAGAAGAGATTGATGGTGGGAAGATTTGTACTGGACATGGCTTTGCTAGCTTGATCACGAACGAACGTTTTTGACCTGCTGAATAGGCGATGATTACTAAGCCGCAAAGTTACAAATATGTTCCTGAAATAGGCCTTTGTCAAGCTGCATTCTCTTCTGATCCTTTGTTCTCACATACACATTAAAAATCATTAGTCTTTGCCCAAAGAGTATCTCAATTCAAAGTCCATATTTAGCCAATTATGACAAATACCAGCAAACATTTTGCTGTCTTCTACTTTGTTGAGCTCAAAGTGCAAAATTTCAACCAGTTCTAGGCGAGTCAGTAAAGCTAAAGGATCCTCCTGGGGAAAGCCACTGAAGCAGAGGGGTTAGCCCTCTTCCATATATAGCCCTTCTTTTGAGAAAATGGTTGACCCTCACTGATCAATATTTTAGGAAATTGCTCCTTGTGTCACTCCCAGTCTCCCAAGTTGACAAGGACGTCATTGCAGTGTGTGTGTGTGTGTGTGTGTGTGTGTGTGTGTGTGTGTGTACGAGGCTTGAGTTAAAGTGAATCCGTCAGCAGGCCCATAACATTTCTCTCCACCATCTCATTCCCTGTCAGGCTTCAAGAAAGTGGAACTCAAATCCAGTGGAGCAAGTGTCAGCTTAGGTCGAGCGGAACATGTTGCAAAGGGTGTTAAAAGCATGTACTCGTTGGCCTCAATAATTAATGCAAAAAAGCCCACAAAAAATGATCCCTGTTTCCTCTTCGATCCTTCCCTGGTGGAGGAGGGCATGAATTAGTAACACAGATCAAACTGCAGTGTTAGCGCAGATCAAGTATTTGTAAAGAAGCTGAAAGGACTTTATAAGATAATGTGGATGTGCCTTGCATGTTCCCTGTTCCTGTCACATTGAATTTTAATTTGGAATGGAACAATTCTACAAGGTATACGAATAATGAATTAGTTATAAAAACACAAGACCGATCTTTGGATAGAAATGTCTTGAAAAGGAGTTTTAAAAAGTTGTTTTCATAAAGTTTAAACTGGAATATTTGTAACCACAAAAAGGAAAGAGTTTTCTGGAGAATGCACCTTTATATCTAAGTCGGTGAGCAAATCGCTCGTTAGCGGATAACTTCAAACTGATTTGACCATCTGTGAGTTGGTCTGCTTCTGCTAATTGGATTAAACTATCCACTTGTGTGGTCTTCTCTGATCTAGCCTCAAAAAGGCCATCTATGCTGATGTGGTATGTCTCAAATGACAGTACCGTAACATGCATTTTAAGCAGTCCCTACTGAATTTGGAGTAATTGGTCATGAGCAATCCATTAGGAGTAAGCCATGCGACCGAAAAAACACTTGCTGGTATTACTTTGCTACAACTCCCAATATAGCTTGATAGTACTTTGGGTTGTTTTGCGTGATTTGCAGTTGGCTGCATGTGGCATGCACCCACAGCACAAGTGGATTACTGTTATAATGCGGTGTTCAATGCTCGTTCGCCTGAGTTTACTTGTAGGGACTGGTCCCTGACATTTGTTCTTTTCAATCCACCCTTGAGGGAAAAGGCAAAGAGAACATTTATCCTCCATCAAGCTTGTATCAGCTAGCTGCCTGTCTGTCTCCTTATCTGCCTAAACGTCTTTCTTTCCATCTTCACACTTTTCTGTTTGCCATATTGTTTGCTTGCTCGTGCTGTCTTTGCACCTTATTGCTTTCTAAAGCTTTTTACTAAAGAGAGCTTCGGTGTAATCCAGCTACTTAGTCTTTTGGTTGGTTTCTGCATTTTCTTGGTCAAACTAACAACCTAATGTGGGTTTAGGTGACCAGTCATACAGCTCAGGGTGTGAAGGATTAAACCTCAAGAAGGACAGACAGCAGGCACAAGATCATTTGGGTATTACAAAAGATTATTCTTGAAAAGGCATGCACACACCCAAACAAATGCACTCATGCCTACAAATGACGTAGAAACCCTGACCTGCACAAATTCTCATGCACAACCATACAGTTTGCTGGTTTTGCTCTGCGCAGTGAAGGGAGATGTTACTTACATGCATAGGGACTGTAAATGTAGGCGTTATTGCAAAACAAACTGAACTTGTCTTTGAAAACATTAAAGAAGCCATGCAGACCTGCTAGTTCATGCCAGGGGATCATAACATAATAAATCTCATTCACCAGCATAATGTTGTTTCAGCTCAAACCTGAAGTCACTTTGGGACCTGCTCTCTATCAAAATAAGTCCATAGCACACAAGTCCAGGCCTGGTGTTTCTTCACAGGCGAGAGCTATTCTCATGAAGATTAATGTTGTTATTTTCTTTCAAGTAATCAGATATTAAACAAGTATTTATAAGGGATTATAATATCTGTTCAGGTTCTGAATAGTTATATGATCATTTGGCGTTTGTTTCCACGCGAGATGAAAATATTAAAGCAGAAGTGAGCGTTTTTGATTCATTTCTGCACAATTACTCCTTATTATACAATAGAGAGGATCAGCTGAACTTTGATTTGGCTGCCATTGAAGCCTGCTGGCGGAAGAGCCAAGCAGGGATCTCGGCAGGTTTCTCAACCTTTGCATCAGGTCGCTGTCAACACATAACACAAGCATACACACACACACACACACACCCTCTCACTTAAATGCATGTGGCCTCTAAAGGAGACACGCATGCCTGCATAAACAAGCACGCACATGCAATTTGCGCACGGCGTTGTCGTCACAGGAACACATCCACGCATAAACTGTTTATACGTGCAGAGAGGGAGATGTTCACTTCAGTCAGTGCACTAAAAGCTGCACTACTCTATCTCAACTCAACGTACAGATAAGAGATAATACCAGAGAAGAGAGAGAGAGAGAGAGGCAGAGGCTGGATTCTCCCTGAATGTGAGCAGTATATTTGGACAAGAATAGAACCGCATGATTCTGAAATAGCACCTTTTCTGCTGCCATCTGTTTACTTTGAAAGTGTATCTCTTGCATTCTTACACTTGATTTGGTGACTTCATCCCTTCCCTCAGGGCACAGAATATATAAGTGAGTCAGGGCGCGCAACAGGAGTTTTCTCTGCACGCAAGCAACAACTGGTAAGGGAGGGTCTGCACTTGACCACAGATTTGTGGTCTTATCTGGTCTGGGTTAAGGTTCCTATCAAACCATCCAGGCTATATACAGTCAGAGGTAATCACTGTGATAACTGTAATGACAGTATGGAGGCCAACAATTCCAATGATGGGTCTTTTTTTGTGTTAGGTACAGTCAATGTGGAAAGAATAAAAGCTTCTGCACACTTTCTCCACAGCAGGTTTGACATTTATTAGCTGAGCTTTCTGTCAAAGACCTTCTTTAAAGCATGAGAAAGACCAAGAGTATGTACAGCATATCCTCCCAATGAAAAGGGCAACAACCGGTTATAAACCTGTGTCAGATAAAGGATCCGTTTCCTTTATATCTTTATATATATTTTTAGATTATGATAATATAAATATGGAAAATAAAAAAAGGAAACAAAAAGATCTACATATAAAGACTGAGTTGATAAAAAACCCAATATACCCAGAAACAAACAGTAGCACATACTGTTTGCAGTATGGCTTAAAAGTGACAATCCACTGATTTTTCACATCAAGGTAAGTTTTAATTTGCCAAAAAATAACCCAGATGATGTCATGAGGGAATTCTCAGTCTGGGCTTAGAGACTAAAAATTTACAACAAGCCTGCGTTACAAACCGGAGGTGTGGACTTTGAGATATATCAGCGTTTACTAGGCAGCGAAGATCTAACACTGTTGGGTTGTAGGGAAATCTAGGATCCAGTGTTTGGGGGGGTTTAAGCCATACAGTAGACAGATGAAGTGAAACTGAACTGTTCCAGATATATGAAAATCTCATTCAATATCCCATTGACATTTGTAACAAATAATAACTAATAGCTAACAAGCCATCCATCCATCCATCTTTTGAACAGAGCCTTTCTCAACAGTATGTTGTGTGGCTCGGTTCATATGGCGATAAGGATGATAGTTTTTTCTAATATATAATATCTTCGTTTAGTCAGTATTTATGTTTTTTAGTGCCTTTAACAAATTTCCCATGAGCCCTAGACGTTCCGAGACGGGTTAAACTTCATAGCTTGATAGAAGAGGCCATGGACAAGTCTGTACTCACAAAGAAAACAGTGTTTAACTTTGATAAAATCCTGAAAAATTCAGATCCTAATAGCAACTGCTGCAGTGGAAGGCGATTTGTCTTATAGAGATTTGATGTTTCTGCTTGTGACAAAATAATAATAATAATTGGACCCTGAGGTCGTTTATTGGTCAATCATGATACACATATACACACGTGCAGAGAACAATGCTCAAACACACACATACGATTACGTTCCACATTGAAATTTATCCTCTGCTTTTAACCCATCCGGCCATCCTTCTTCCAAGGAGAGTTGGAGCAGTGGTCAGCCTTCTATGGCGACCGGGGACCAAATCTAGTGCACATGCACTCTTGGTCAGGGACAGGGGACACTTCAACACGTGGACAGGAGGAGCTGGAATCAGAATGCCAACCCAAGGCGCCAACCCCAGGATGAAAGTTGACAGCTCTAATTCTGGAACCACAGCTACCTGACATATGGCCGGGATAAAAAAAGATTAAAAAAGATTAATAAATATGCAATTTGTAATCGCAAAAGTGTTATTCTTCCACCTATACAAAAGAACCTTGGTATAAAATAAAGTAACAATAATAATTGGGATATGTGTATTCCCCTTGGATGAAAATGAATGACCTCTGATGTAACATTATCATAAATATACCAGCATACAGTAACTGAGGGATTCATCATGATTAGTACGCTGATGGTAGCTGACCGATGACATGAACATAAAGCTGTTGTCTTGCCAAAAATACAAAACACATGAAAGCAATGTACTTTCATGCATTTTATTATTCATCACATTAAAGACCCTTTCAATATTATGGTCTTTCTTTATTGTCTTACAAATATTAAGTTATCCACAAAAATAAAATAACTTAGATAATAACCATATTAAAACATAAAAATACAGACATACATTACATTTATGACATGAAAATAAAATGCATATTGCTGATATCTCCCAGAGTATTCCTGGACACAGTTCTGTATGTGCAAACTACTTATCATAATCAAAATAATCTGTTACGCTGGAAACTTAATTCCAGATTTAATTTCCCCCCCCTCCCCCCTCTTGCTTTCCACACAGAAACATATTTGCTGGTGATAAATTGCACTGTCTGATACGGAGCCTCACTCCTACGCGTTTCTTGAGACCAAACGTGATCTTCAAAATGTGCATAGGTGTGAAACTTCATATCAACTTTGTTATGTTTATACTTTGAATTTGACATCGGAATGTCCCTATTTTCACACATGGAAGAAGGTGAGTGTAGCTATATCACAAGAAGCTTACAGTGTCGCACACAGTACATTGCATCACAAAACAGGAAACACTTTGATTGATGACAGCTTAGGATGTTTATAGTTTGAGGAACTGAAGCCTGTTCATGTGTGCTCAGTTTCCTGAGGTCCTTTTTCATTGATGGTATTTGTGCAGCATTATTCCATTTTATTTACAATGCTGAATCGTGGGATCATGCTGAAGATAAAAAACATACCTGTTAAATTAAGTTAAATCTGACAGTCCTCTTACATTACATGCCACACACAACACATTATGGAACATTATGGATAATGTAACTCAGGGCAATGTATTTGTGCTGCCTTTTAGGAAGGCTGTAATACACTATTTTGAAACAGCTGTCTTGTCACAATGATTTTCAAACAGCAATTTTCACATGGATTCACAAAATGAACCTTATGGTGGATAGGGCTAGTGCTGGTTCTTACTATTGGAAGCAGTTTTGTGTGGATCTTATCTCAGCACCCTCTTGTAGAGGGAAGGAAGTGGTTTCAGTGGTTTCGGGTTTCTAGAGAGCATCAGCTTCAGCCACTCTGATTCATCACTGCTGTGACGTCCTCCTTTCCAGTGGCCATCGTTTATCATTTAAAGTGTGCCCCTTTATTGCATGTCTTCTAATTTCAACAGTCCGTTCTGTCCTGGGACTCACATTTCGGATTCCACAAATGTGCGAATGTGTTTATTGAGGGGTATGTCATCACTGTTAGCACGGTTACACGTGATGCGTACAACACAGCAATATTGACACGACACATGAGCCAGACAATCCCCTGATGTAATTTTTAGGTGAAACATGATAGTCGCTGTAAATATTGAAACTTCTGAACTGCCCTTGAACAAGGCACTAAATGCTTAAGTGCTCCAGGTGTGTTGTGCTGGTTCAAGTCCTGTGCTTTGTGAATCCTGATGTGTGACAAGGTATACTTGTCTCTGTATGTAGTCGATAGGAGACATGGCATATACTGTGCAACATGACTGTGTTTAAGCTGTAAGTCATCATATAGGTGATGGAGGGACTATTGTATAATGTATGATCTGTTTGAAAAACGAAACGTTTTTTTAAGGTTCATGGGATGCAGACATCAGCCTTTTCACCTTATATATTGCTGGTGCTGTGAAGAAACATTATTTTCTTTCTGCATGCAATCTACTGCTTACTCTCAACTTCCTCTTTCGCTCACCTGACTCTCATGCAGCTTTTTGTCACTCAACATAATGCTGATGGCAAAACTATACATTTTTGCTTCCAGAGCCTCAAATTTCATATTTGGAGCTTTTTGGAGATATTTCTCTGATATAACGACGTTCCTATGTCTCAAGAGGAAGGCAGTACACATCCAAGCTCTCTGAGTTGTGGCAGCTTTAGACATATGCCTCATGTGCACACTCTTTACCAACATGCACATCTGTCTCTCTGCTGGCTCAACTGCTTCACACTCTGTCCTTGCTCTTCTAGAAAACAGCAGTCCACCGCAAAAAGGTATGGGGCACATGTATTACAGTCATGTTCCCCATTCAAATGAATAGTCTTGATTTCAAAATGTCTCTTTTTTCTTTGTTTTCTTTATTGTGTACAGTCTTTTAGTGTGTGTTTCTTCATTTACAGACACTGACCCACTCTGTTATCCTGCACTCTTCACACACCACATAGCAGCACCAGTGAAACTTGCAGTTGCAGCGTTCACTCCGCGTTTGCTGCAGGATGTTGTGGCCTCTCCCGCAGCACAGACTCTCACAGTTGTCCATGCCGGGGCTGGTCTTGTTGCAGATCCGGCCCTGCGTGCCCGTTGAGTCCGACCCCAGGTCCCGCTCGCAGAAGTCTGGCGACTTTTCAAAGTAGACCAGCTCGTTGATGCTTGGCCGCCGCCGGTGTGTATGGTGGTGGTGATTGTGGTGGTTGTTCTGATGATGGTGATGGTGGTGGTGGTGGTTGTGATGGTTGTGGTGGTTGTTGTTGTGGGAGTGGTCGAGCTGCCCGGTGTTTCGGTTGTGAGCCTTGATAAGCGTGGCGATGTGGAAGCGCTCTTTGAGGATTGAGCCCACCACCCGGAACTCTGGGGTGACCTGCCAGCAGGTCTTCAGCTGGCAGCTCCCCGACGTTCCGTGGCACTTGCATTTCCTTCTCATGTGGTCGAGGACCACCTGCGGGAAAACACAGATGGAGACAGACAAAAAAGAGAGAGTGGGACGGAGGAAGTGAGAGGAGGGGGAGAAAATGAGAAGGATTAATGACTTTCATGATTACTGGTTCCATTTGAAGTTTAATGTATACAGGTACAGGGTATTGCAGACTGCATGTCATATTTCATAATGGCTTTACTTCAGTTTCTTTATAAATGTATTTGTTCTTCTAAGCACTGTTCCACTGCATAGTGAATGACACATAATGCCCTGAAGGAATATTGGTCCCGCATTTGAAAAGCCAGGTGGTCTGACTCTGAGTCTGTTGTCAAACATACTGATATCAAATAACACAGATGGATGCAGGCCTTACCCAAACAGATCAGTGTCATTATTCATCTTTTGGCATCAGGTAGTGACTCCAAGCATCGCACACGTAGTGGCACATTAGGCATCAGAGCATTGTAGTCTTTACGTATTTTCACTTTACTGGCTTACTGTATGGTCAACGGAACCACATGGCTATCAACAGCCACTGTGTATTGCTTTCAATTTATGACATTACAGGGAAAAGCGTGACTCGGTGAAAGCTGTTTTTTAAGCACACAATGGGCTTGTTCATCTAACTAGCCTCTGCAGGCCCTGACATAGCAGTAAGTACTGTGAGTACTAAGTAGTGAAATCTTATATAGGGTCTTTAAGATCTAAGCACGTTTCTGATGTCTATAGTATATCTGCATGCACAAACAAGCATCAATATGACCAACACTGCAAAACCCACTCACCCTTTTCAGCAGCAGTAGACACACACACACACACACACACACAGCTACATCTTACATAGCAAAAATCCTGTCTATCCCAGTAATATTTCCTCCAGGCTACGTGTACGCACGTGTGTCTGTATTTTTTGTGTGTGTGTTGATCAGTCATCACCTGTTCTAAACTAAGATCCAATTACCAAGAGGAACACCAGGCCACCCAGAATACTGAGAGATGCTGCTGCTGTTACTGCCCCTATCAAACACACACACACACACACACACACACACACACACACACACAAAATATGACTCTCACCCACACACTCGCTGTCATCTATGCAGAATTAGACAGAAATGCGAACTACATCTTTGACATAAGTACAGAAGTTAATTAAAATGTGTGTGTGTGTGTAAGTATGTGCACTACATATTCATTCTTGTGTGTACGTGGTGATATGTGTCTACAGTTCGATGTGTGTGTGTCTCTTCTTCCCCAAGAAGGGACGGCTGTGGCTGTGGCTGTGGCTGAGAGGATTGTGCGGTTGTCCATTAACCCCAGGGTTGGTAGTTCGATCCCAGCTCCTGCTGCCTGCGTGTCGAAGTGTCCCTGGGCAAGACACTGAACCCCGAGTTGCCCCCGGTGGAGGCCAGCATGGCAACTGTGTCCCCGTCGGTGTGTGAATGGGTGAATGTTCAAACTGTTCAAACAGACTGTTCAACAGACTGTTCAAACTTAGATTACTGGTACAGCGCTTTGGGTTGAAAAGCGCTATATAAGAAAGAGTCCATTTACCATTTACCATCAAACGGGCGTGTTAAGAAATTACATCGTCAAACCCCTCCATTATTTTACCAGGATCATCCAGCAGTGGGAACAGAAGGATAGACGAGAAAAATCTATCATCTGTTGATTATTACAATCCAGCCACCCACTTGACTCCAAGGGCCAATGTCAATTTGTGCTGGTGCCAAAAATCAGATACTTCACTTTTCCTGTTTCATTGTTAGATTCCACCTTTCTCAGAAGGAACGAGAGCAAAGTTCTTGGCTACAGTAGAGGGCTTGGCTTGCCCTTGGCTTGGCTCCATTTAATGTTGTACAGTGGGTTTCCCAATTGAGCATGCCACGCGGAGTAAAGAAGGAAAAAATACACGTTTCCTTGAGCATGAATGAGCGAAGAGGTGGACGACAGAGTGAAACGGCGATAAATGGAGCGACTTGACTCATCTGTTTGGAATGAGCATGTACAAAAAAAGAGCAGCAAAAAGAAAACACTCCCGTTTGCCACCGAGCCAAAGTTAACAGTGATCAGTCACAGTCTAAAAAATGATAAAATAAAATGCTGAAAATCGGGTGACTGTTGCCAAACCTGTGGAACAGGGAGGATTATGATGCATCCATCGAGAGCTGCAAACAAATTATTAAAGAAATACTTATTTGCTCAAAGAACGAGTTAGGGTAAGCTTAAGTAAGTTTCTTACCTATTTAGGCAACTTTATGCAATCTTTGTAAATATCTGTGTATGCTAAGATATGCTTATTTTGCTATCACTCACCAGACCTGCCAGTAATGTAGAGCATTTAAAACAAAAATTGTTGAGGCTCATTTTGATGGTGTATTATAATAACGCAAAAGAATGCAAAATACTTTCTTTGCATCACTGTATGTCTTGTGATAACGTGATAACAGAAAGTGACTTAGAAGTATGCACTTTGGATAAGCATGGTTCTACTGTTATTGGGAGAGTTGAAAACTAAATTTAAAGAAGCTGTGATCAGTGGTAAGGAGATACTAGGGGCAGCATGACTTTATAGTAAACATTATAATAGCTCAAACAGCACTTGCACCGAGTTCAGTTCAGTTTGGTTCAGTTTTTACACAGGGCCAGAGGCTACCCCAGAATCACAAACGTGCTGGCCTTAAACACACAGCAAAGTCTGTAATCATGAAACTCTCCAGCCCACTTAGACCTTAAAGAGACAAACTGACCTAGGAGTCATAATTGCATCCACATTGCTACTGTTTGAAGGTATGTTTTCAGCAGGATCGGGGTTTCAAAGCACATCAAAACAACAAAAACAGTGTTAACAAGTGTTATTTCTAATGGCATTTAATCATATTGTTGCCTGGGGAAAAAATAAAAAGCCAAATTGTTTATTACTTATTACTGGATTATGAAGTCCAATCTAATTTTAAATGTTTCCTTATCATACTTATAATACTAGGACTGACTCGCTCCACACTGTAATACAAGAACTTTATTTCCATGTTTTTTTTCATTAGCTGGTGAGGATGATGACATGTGCGAGAACGGAGTTTAAAGGCGTAGCAAAAGTAACTGAGGGGTGCAGGGCTTAGCAAAACTTTACTTTTGCCCCTGGTTTCTAATGTAATGCCTTGTGTGTCACTATAAATGGATAATGCTGCATCAACCTACAGTATATGTTTAATATATTCTGTCAGACACAGCCAATTAGGTTTAAAACTTGTCGCTACTCAGCTAATATTCAACTTTTTAACCAATGGCAAGGCCTGCAACAGCTATTTAGATTTAAAAGGAATACCACACCATTTTAAAATGAACATATATGCCAATTCAACATCAGAGGAACAACATCTGTGAGTTCTTTGTCAGGGTGAATTTATCGTTTTAAACTCTAGAGGCATGCTGCTCCCCCCTGTTCCGACTGCGCAGAGCTTAAAAGAAGTTTGCAGGCTCCTGAAACCTCAACAAAAGAACATAAATCCTTGTGACGAGTAATTTGTGTGTGTGGGAAATGTCAAATAGTCTTTTGACGTGTAGTTGAAAGGCAGGTACAATCCAGACCCTTAACAGGTAATAGGAAATGAGGAATCTGTCTGCTCTTGATTAAAGTGGCCTGTCAGTATGACATGCAGAGCGCTGATCCAAAAGAGCTGGGGGAAACGCTAGTTGAGTACATTTTGTACATGAGGAGGAAAAGAAAAATGTTTACAAATGAGCACCTGATTTAACCTAATTTAAAGGCAATGCCACATTACATATTCAATTCTCATATGTTTTAAAAGTGTCTGACAAATTAAATTAAACATATTACACCAGTTCAAGTCCCTGAAATTTTTTTTAATCCAATAACCAGGAAACAAATTGAAGAAGTGAGGTCAGACCATTCACTTGTTAAATCAATCCCTCTGAGATCCAGACTGGTTGACTGATGATCAAACAAAAAGTTGGGATGTGCACCTGGAGGGGCTATGGCAGTGTGTAACAAAGACAAGAGAGAGAGACCGCACAGAAAAATGTTGTGTGTCTGTCTCTTTGTCTGTGTTTACAACATCTAACTTGACTACTGTAAATTGATTTATTGTTGCCTTGTAGACGATGAGAATTAGCCCAGAGGGCATTCAGGGCCGGTGGAGGAGGGGCTGGGTGGTGTAGCTGAAGGGGAGCGTACAGTAAATGCAGATGGGAGCAGAGGGGAAAGGAAAGGAGTGAGGAAAAGAGGATGACAGGAGGGGGAGGTGATCTTTGGATTATCTCTTTGCTGTCTCTATTCCGCTTGATACACAAAAGCTGTTTGTGTGGGTGTTCTTACAAATCACCTGTCCGTCTAGCCGATACTCTGTCTAGGCTCAGTCATAAAGTCCTGCTGCTGTTAGCCACATAGATTAGACCATAATCAGCCGTCCTATATCTAACCTGTCGTGAGCTGTGATTGTCTTGGCAATGTGAGCTGGGAAATATTCAAATATTGGTACATCTCACACAACTTGAGTCACCTCATACAAGCTATAAAAAGCTTGATTGACAAGAACACTTTGCATAACGCACTGAGGGTCAGCTTCAGTGGTGCATGTTAGTTAGTGTGTCCAGAGATTCAGTAGTGGCCTGAAGTCTGAAGCGCAAAAGAGGTTACCATGTAATTAGGATAAAATCCTACATGAAACAAGTGACAATGACACAGTATATAAGTGCGCAAATCCTTGCGATGCAAGTTAGGCAGAGTACTGCTCTGACCGCTTAGCTAAAAATCTGTCTTTGGAAATATGTGTAAAAAATGGAACCCTGCTAATATACAGTATGGTGTTCATTGCTTACACATTGGCTTACATTGCACACACACTTGAGAGATGTAATTGCCTCAAAGTCAATGCTGAACCACAGTTAGAAACCAACATCTGGCAAGTTTTAATTGGCTTAGAGAGTAAGACAGAGGCGTCTAAAATACAACCCCAGACAGAGATCAAATACGACATGTTGGTGGCAGATTAGGACTGCAGGCTACATAATACAGTAGGCCGGGGAAAACGTTCAGCATACTGGAGCAGAGCAGACTACCGCGTAATGAAGAGGAGTGGACAAAGTCAACTAAAGACCAGAGCCAGTGTCTGGCCTTGTTACCGCAGTCTGATGTTGAACACGAGTGCGTTAGTTAGGCAAAGGTCAAAGACTGGAGATCATACAGCAGTCGCAAATCAACAGCCAGGGAAAGAAAAAGTGATGCCATGTGACCCAGGTCTCCAGCCAGAATTGAACCAAAAAAACTTGCAGTTACGTGGAGTATTTGACAAACAGCACAACTGTACTCTCACACTGTATTCTGTTTTTGTTCTGTTTTTTGAAGTCATTGGTTGACAGGTTTTGATTTTAGTCATTTAACACCATTTTTCCT
The DNA here is from genome assembly GCA_036023855.1 of Gadopsis marmoratus. Lineage (NCBI taxonomy): Eukaryota > Metazoa > Chordata > Actinopteri > Centrarchiformes > Percichthyidae > Gadopsis > Gadopsis marmoratus. Next base: position 2,640 of record JAVQJF010031000.1, on the reverse strand, counting down.
TTTATGTCATACGTTTGATTCAATAAAATATTTTGCATGTGTGTTTAACACATTCCCTTTAGCAATAGTCAATAATTATCCTGATCATTTTCGAGAACACACAAACTTAATCAGACATTTTCTTCATTCCCAGCATGCACGTGCCTGTTGCCGCCCCGTCATAATGCACGACTGCAGTGTGCCAAAGGTAAAGTGTTACCACACTCCTTTTAGCCTAATGTTATGCCTGATTTTGTCATCCTGACCAAACATCAGTATTCGGCTGAGTCAATACTGTCTCAGCGGTAATGAAGAGGTTGGCGATGACTTACAGCATAGCTCTTTTTATCGAGGGAAATTTCTGTGGCATGACAACACACAACACCACCAATCTCACCAATCTCTGATGGCGGGAAGCAACAGCCAATGAGGAACTGAGCAATTAGCTGTCTGTCTGCGCTTGAGACAACATTAATAAGGAATACCACAAAAGAAATACAATGCATTACGTTGTGCTCTTTGTTGTGAAATATGTGATTTTTGAGAAGTCTTTGATAATTTGTTATGTAGTGTTTGGTCTCAATGTTAAGCCACATTAAAAATCAACATTTTTTGCAATATGAGACTTATCTAATACAGTAAATGTTCACCATGTGGAGACACAGTCAACTTCATTGCCAGTCAGAACCAGCTACACTGTACCAGTGCATGTATAATTTGTGCCTTACGCCTTGTTTTGTTGGGCACATTGAATGTAATCGTTGGCCAATCCCTGTGTCATCACCGCTAACCACTTTTGGGAAAATCCTAATCTAATGTCTATGTGTCCCACAATCGACCCTTGTTGTTGATAAACTGCAGACTAGTCTGCGTGCTGCCTTGCGTTTGTCAGTTCAAAGAAAATCTACTAAAGGACCTTTAAAGCCAAGCAGAAAGCCAAGGCGATATCAAAGCACACAAACAAATCCCACAGCAGCACATTAAGCCCAGACATCACTTTAAACAAATCAAACGCCTTGCTTCAAAAGAACAGTTAAGCGTACGCAGACAAATACACATGCACACATGCAAACACAATGACATGCAACTACTGAGCAAATGCATATTTACAGTGTACAGTGAGAACAACATTAGGATGAGAGCCTGTGTGTGTGTGTGTGTGTGTGTGTGTGTGTGGTATTTACTCTCTGTTAATTGCACAGAATGTCCACAGCTCTCATTTTGAGACTCTAATAAAATGTTATTACCAGCATAAGCACTTCCACCTGCTGAGCTTTTACTATGACACATTGGCCTCTGTGTGTATTTACGAGTATGTGTGAGTAAAAGAGAAAAAGTTGCAAGGATACAGTGTGAGTCTGTGTGTGTGGTGTACATACGCAGGTGCATGTGAGCGTGCACGTGTTAGTGTGTGCACAGCGTGTGGTAGGTCAGATCAAATGCTCTGCCTCTGTACTGTCAGCACTCTGGAATGCTCTGCACACCACTGATGATATGAAATGGCCTCTGAAGGGCACAGGACTAACCCCGCACTAATGTTGCTATTTTTGATCAAACACACTTTGCCTTTTCGTGTGGGTTCTGAGTCAATGAATTAACGTGAATGGGCTCACCAGAACAGTTTATCACCGCTCACGGGTTAAATTAGGCATTAAAGGTTCCTAGGAGTCCCACTATTGCTGGTTTGGATCAGACTAGAGGGGGTGCTGCTGTATGTTGCAGTGCTCCGGTGAAGCAATGTCGTGCACGTGAAGAAAATAGGTACTGAAAACATCAGCTTTACAAGCATTTGCAGTTTTAATTTAAAGTTTTAATTTAAAGCTGCGTAGCTTTATTTATTACATCTATGTTCTCACCACGTTTCTCGGAGTGTGAGTTGCAGGTGACTGAAGTTATTTTACTTTTGACTCGATCCAATGATAAGTCCTTTCCTTTGCCAGTGAGTGTTACATACAGTACATTATCAGTTGCTGGTATCAGACACAAGTGAATCCACCTTTTGCCAAGAGGAAGCTGATGTTATTGGTGCAGATTAACCAAGAGAATATCTAGCACCTTAAGTTAAATTAGCCTCAGATAGGTTAACATATTCAGTTTGTCTGTGGTCCTATGGGAGCCCCAGCCGAATGTATGAGAGCTAGGTGAAGAGGTGAAGAGGATAAACGAGCCTTTGAATCGCTTGCAGCACAGAATGCCTTTTGACGTGGTCTGAGCAGACGAGCAGTCCAAATCCAAGTCATTGCTAAAGACAAAGTGAAATAAAAAGTACATCTTTCAATTTCTACGCTATACCAGTTATAACTTTTCTCTTCCTCTAATATTTCGATGACTCACCTTGAACTTGGGGGTCTATACATATATACACATATACATATACGTACATATATAAATTAATCCATTCAATTGCAATTTGTGGCTAGCTAACCCTGCTCATCATATAGAACTGTGGGATATTTTTCTATAATCTTTTTTACCTTTGATATATGTAATCAAGCACTATGAGTATTACTAAATAGAGCACATTAAAACACACTACTATAACGTAGATGTAGTCACTGATGTTGGTATGAACATATGAGGCCCACTGTGAACACACAGGCACCACTAAAGGCGCTAGGAGGACACCAGTATAAAACGCAGTCATAAAACACTTGGACATGC
>JAVQJF010030998.1:0-25563 GCA_036023855.1 Gadopsis marmoratus | reverse complement strand
CCCCCGGGCCGGCTGGTACAATTTAACCCAGACCCCCCCCCCCCCCTCCCCTAATGTCTGAAGGAGTTTAAGGGGACGAGGACCTATTGAATTATGGATTATTATTATTAATTTTAGTAGCATCGCAGGTCTTTGGTGCAAGCGGTGCTCAAAAGGTCATGAGAATTTGCACACACGTCGGTCTTGGCGACAAAAGTGATCCGATATGACTTTGGAGCATGGTGCGGAGGGAGAGAAACAAATAGCGCCACCTACAGTTTTCAAAGACAAAAGATAAAAATTTCAAGTGGGTTCAAGTTCATTCAACAGTTGGATGGATCACTTGGACACCTCAGCTGTCTCCTAGCAACACAATTCCGATGACAGAGGAACTACACTGGCTGTACTGGGAAGTAACAGTATGTAGGTAATAACTTATAGCCGACTACACAATATTACTTTCATTAAATTGCTGCTTTATACATCTTGACTTCTCTAACACATTTCAGAGGAAATTTTACTTTTTACTCCACTACATTGATTTGACAATTACTAGTTAATTGTGAAGATCAAGATACGAAAAGTAGAATATAATACACGTGTAAAATGTGAGGCTACCCAACATTATATGAAGTTATATATTTAGCTCCACTGTACAAGCTAATAGTTATAGCAGAACCCTCTGACAGGGGCCATTCTGCTGCCTGACCATCATTAATACTTTAAGTATATTGTGTTTCCACTACTTATATGCTTTTATAAGTAGAGTGTGAATGCAGGACTGAATGGAGTACTGTAACATTTAAATGTTGCTTCTTTTACATAAGAAATTAAGTGTCTGTACTTTTGCACCACTGCAGTATGGCCAGACTACAAATGCAGACATGCGCTGAATGACATGATCTTTTCGAGAATATTGTCAAGATCTTGTTGGGACTCATTTTATATAATTCATAAAAGCTTATCATTGCTGTGTTTTCATGTATCACAGGTGTCTACATGCCTCATAGAAAATGAAGTTGCTGTATTAAAATAAAATCAAGATTCAATAAACATACAAATATAGCCTGGTTCTACTCCAGTATAAATGTATAACATTTGACTCTCAGATTTTTCATATTGCCATTTTTTAATCTCGACATGTAAAACACACAGAAGATACAACGAAGCCTCTTTGTGGAGCAGGTTTGACTTCCAAAACATTCCTCCGGCACCGCCCCCCCCACAGCCTTTAACGGCAGGAGCCATAATAAAAAACGGATGATATTATTTGGAGACGCGCCGGAAGCAGCAGGTTGGTGGAGGACAACTGCGAGCGGAGCGCGGCCAGGATCATCTCTTCGAGCTTTATCTGTCCCATCTTTTCAGACTTTTAATCCCGGCAGGACAAAAATGGCTTTGACCCAAGAATCTGTTCTGTCTTTCTTGCTGGAGCGCGGAGGCAGAGTGAAGAATGCGGAGCTGCTGAACAGCTTCAGGGGTCGGATCAGCTGCGGGGATCCCGCGGAAAGGCAGCACAACAGGGACCTTTTCAAGACGTTGGTGAACAGCGTCGCTGTGGTGAAGCAGGTCGGCGAGGTGACGTTTGTGGTCGTGAAGAAACGGTATCAGGACTTTGCCAGAGAGGTGACGCGGGACGCCTCGCAGATGGAGGACGGGCTCTGGAGCCCGAACACGAGCCCTTCGCACGCATCGCCTCGGCGAGCCGAGTCAGCCAGGACGGTTTACTCCGACAACGAGAACAATGACAGAAATGGCAACGCCGAGTACACGTCTGCGGGGAGGATTCAGCAAAGAACCACGGACACAAACATGAAAGTCCTGATTGTACCTGGAGACCAGGCGAGCAGGGCGAGGAGATCTGGAGCCGTGTTCGCTGTCATAGCGGTGAAATCCCCCCCGAGACACACCGAGCCACAGGAGGGATTACTGTCCCGAGTGCATCAGCAGAAAACTTCGCACGAACCAACCACGTTGGTAACCAAGGTTTCTGCGCCATCACAGCCAGCTCTGGACTCTCCAGCTTGCAAGAAGGACGCACTAAGTTACTCCCAGTGTTGGAAAAGCAGACATACAGAGGACATGCAACCCCCGGGCGTTCCCCAGGCGAGGCCCCAAAACAAGAGCACAAGAGGAGATGATGCAAAGTACTTAGAGCCTGGGCCTCTGGAGCCATTGGCCCATGAGTGGCTGGTAAAGTGTGCTGCCGGACTGTGGGGCCGCATCTATGGTTTGCTGCTGCAGGACACCCGGTTAGCACACAGGAAGGACTTCATGTCAGGTTTCACGGCACTGCACTGGGCCGCCAAGGACGGCAACAGCGAGATGATACACAAGCTCGTGGATGTCTCCAGGAGAAGAGGCGCGTGCGTTGACGTCAACAGCACAGCACACGGAGGATACACGCCTCTGCACGTCGCGGCCATACACGGTCACACCGAAGCAATGGTTTCGCTCGTGCAAAGTTACGGAGCCAATGTAAATAAAAGAGACAACGATGGCAAGAAGGCCTTCCACTACCTGGGCGAAGGTGTGTCGGCTGAGGTCAGAGCACTTTTGGGAGGCCTGCAGCGAAGCAGGTGCGGGGAGAAGACAGAGGATGGAGAGTACAGAGAGCCGCCGAAGAGCTTCAACACCATCAGTAAACTGTTCCAGCCTCACACAGGGAAGAAACAAAAGGCAACAGCCAAGTTTGCTCGTGACTGGTGAGAATGACATGGATCACAAAAGAAGCTGTGAGATGGACAATATTAAAAGCCGATACTGTATTAGTTTGGATATTATGTTAATATGAAACAACTTAAGCCAACGTTGATTCTTTTTTAGAGCACTTAAAGCCTATATCTGAATTATAAAAGTGTAGCCTACTAGTAGCTGTTGCAGGCTTTAACTTTACTTGTACAGTGTATCACTGTTGGATGTACTATTTGTGAATGGTATTTATAATCTCCATGTATTAACAGCGAATATGTTATTTTGAACCCATAATTTATTTTTCTTACTAACACAAACAGTCAGTGATAGTCATACACATCTTCCTTGCCTGGTGTGTAATAAATCTTTGGAAGTTAACTCTTGATTAGTGATTTCAAAGAATGAGGAAATATGAAAACAGACCACACCTGGGAAACAGTAACTATCAACACGGGAGTGTGAAACAAGTCATTGAGTTGCTGGTGTAGAATGCGCATTGCTTTTGTGCATCATTATTAAATCAGTTAAAGTTCCTCAATGCAAACAGAGTGCAGAGAACAGATACTGTTTGAAAAATCTACCGTTCAACTTCAGTACAAGCAAAGGGGACCTTTGTGGAGCCTGTTATGCAAAGCAGGCAACTAGCCGGGGTGGTGGAATGCCTCCTTTATCAGCCTCTTTGTGAACTTGAGCTGTAATGGATGAGAAAGGCCTCCTTTTGTGGGACAACATGGGCTTCATTCTCTGGGCTGATGTACGATGAATTTATGAATCAATGAATGAATGAATGAGTCACCTTCCTTTCACAGATCAGACATGTTTGAAAACAGCACTAAACACTAAAACACTATTTTAACCTTAACTGACCCAGAGATAAACAATCCCCAAATACATGAAAAGAGTTGGCGCTCAGACAATGACATCATAAGCAAAACAGTGCCAGAACAATGTCCTTTGTCTTGTTATCTGGAAGAGAAGCTGGTTGCATAATGATCCCGACACAGGACAGCTGCACTGCAACAGCTATTCAGCATAGACTGTATCATGTGTTAAATCCCACCATACAACGTTTCTTTGAAACTGCAACAGACATCGCCAGACAACACAGTGGTGTGGTCCAGGTGTCATTTCCTGTCAGTGCAAAATGGAAAAGTACCCAGTAGCTACTATAAACCAGGATCATCTGCAGATGGGTGTGCATGTTAGTGTTAGTACATGGTGTGCAACTGAGACACGGCTACAACCTAAGTTTAAAGCCCAGCTAGTGGTTGCTAAAGGCTACAATTACCCTTCATAATATGAAATTGTTGGATGGCACAAACAACATCATTTTGCTATTTTTAGAACCTTGCAAGCAGTGGGGCAAAACATTTTTAACTTGTCCCGTAGACGGTATTACAAGAAAACCATGTGATCAACACAATGGTTCGTCCCCTCAAATCAATAAATATTAAATCAGTGGTAACGTTATCCAACTCTACCACGGTGCAAAAAGCTGTATGCATGATAATGGAGGTATTTTGCTCGTGTGGTGTTTTGAAAACAAAGTAAGACAGCAAAATCATTATAGCAAACGAAAATACAGTGTGCACAACATGAGGGCCAATTACAGATATTTCCACCACACAACATGGCTTTAGCTGACAAGATGTTATTGTATTATCTTGGTTCATTTGTTTTTCCTATTTGACAAACAGACCGGCTGTTGGTCATTTCTACATTTTGAGTCAGTACCTCTAAATAAATCACATACGTGTTTTTTTATTTACTTTATCTTAGATGATTGATGCTGAAATGGTTAAAATCAAAAGTTATGATGATATTAGTAAGAATATAGTGTTTTCCAACAGATACTGAATTGATTTAATGTACACAAAATAAACAAACTGATATTCACTGCAGCAAATACTGTACCTTAACATCAGACAAACCTCTTACATTGAAAATGAAATCATGTATTTTGTTAGTTTTTAAGCATGATCATTTCTTTAGACAATAAAATTGTGTAAAACGCTAACATATAATCATGATAGGATTACACTGAATGTTGATAACTATATTAATGAATTATTACTGTATCTTACTGCCAACCAAGTGGAAAAATGCAGAAGTGCATGCCTCGGCACACACCTCGTTACATAATGTGCAAATTGCCAAAGATAGGCAAAACAAGGTGTGTACAATAACAATGTTTAGTCAAGCCCAAGCCCAGCTTGTTTGTAACCTCCAGTGCGTTTGGCAGCACAATTAGTTCCACAAAGTGCTGTCTGGCCCGGTGGTGAAGAACAGACCACTCCTCTTAAAAGTACACATGAAACCACAATTCTGCTGTTTGCAAAAACAAAATATTACAAGCACACTGTCACTTGCACATTTTCACATTTGACCTGTCGCCTATGTAGTGTCAAGCTAACAAACTTGATTATATATAATATAGTAGTGACACCACACTAAATGTATGTATACATCCCAAGTCCCAAAGACAAGATGATAGATAACAGCTCAAAACATTAATTTCCTGTTTTGAACATCCCCTCCAGAGGCTCACCTTTTCTGTCTCACTTTCAACATAGATTCGACTATTAGCAGTAATTATTGGCAACTTCATCATCTGTCAGAAACCCCACAAAACAGAAACCACACCTTCAGTTGTCTAGGGAAATGTTGAAATTGTTCCTTTTACATACTCCATATAGACAATACTAATACTACTACTTCCAATGCAGAAAGTCCAGAGACAACAAGTAAATTAAGTGACTGGTGAAAAGAACTAAACATTTGCGGAACCCAGACATTACTCTCAGGAGTTGGCAGAACAAACCAGTGCTCAAACATGAGTGAATATTGGTTCATGTTACTTGGGTTTTGTTTGAGAAATCGATACTGTATTTTAAACGTATCAAGGCTGCAATATACGTTTTTGTCTTGAGTCCAATATCTGCCCTCTGGTGGACAGCAGCTTTATTTTGTCATGCCAGTTAGATCCAGCATTAAATAAGTTTCAAGATTTACATTAGCTAGTTGTTAGTTGACATTATTTATCCTCTGATGATTTAAATAACTAATTAACCTAGTTGCACTAGTCCTACTTCATATCAGTGCATTTTATTTAAATGTAACGGTACACTTTAACTTACTTTATTAGATAGCTCCTGCAATTTGCTTGACTTTTTGCTTTGTTTGGGTTTTTTTTTTGTGATTTTGCCCTTTAAATCTTATTCTTATCTTATTGACTATAGCCGGAAATAAGGCTACTTTATTATTTAGCGAGTTACATGAACGTGCCTGAATTGCTTACCGTGTGTGTGTGTGTGTGTGTGTGTGTGTGTGTGTGTACCTTTGTGATGAGAAGCAGAGGCGCAGGACACACACACAGCATTGTTAAATTCAAATTATCCGTGGCATCATTTAAAACTGGCCTCTTGCGGTTTGCGGTGACTCCGTGTGATAACATGACAGAAACGCAACAGGCGGTAAATTCTCTACCTGATAAAGTCATATGAGTGACAAGAGGTGATTGCCAACACCTGCGCGTGTATGATCAGCGGCGGCACGTGCGTGGCACCGTTGACCTCGAGCTCTCAGCGGAGAGTCTCCCTACATTCTGACTGGCTTCGCTGTTTATTATGGAGAACCAGATGCTGGTGTCCGCTGCCCTCCGCTGTTTTCGCACGGTTGTCTTACTGCTGCTGGTCAACTGCAGCTGCCCGCTCGTCAGATCTTCTCTGGCCGCCTCCGACGCGCTGCACAGCCTGGACGACTTCACGTACCCGTACGGCAGCATCTTCTCCCCGCTGCTCAAAGCCCTGTCGGAGCACGGAGGCTCGCGGTGGAACCCGCGCCTGAGGAGGAAGCTGAGACCCGAGCACAGATACATGAAGTACCTGACGGAGGTGTACAAGAGGTCCTCCGGAGCGGAGAAGAGCTTGGACAGCAGGGCAAGCTACAACACGGTGCGACTTATCAAGCCACAGGATGAATGTCTTGCACAAAGTAATGCAGGTGAGCGAGAGGAGCAGCTGACTGTACATTCACACACACACACGATTTAATACACACAACATTCACAGGGAGGCGGCTCGATTGCAAATTAAATGACTAACATGGGCATTTCTCTAAAGATATCCCATAATATGACACCCAAAGACACAGAAAAGGGGGGCTTTTAGTGGTTTAATATAATGAATATATTTGTTAGTTTAATTGCACCAAAAAAGAACACTATATGAACTAAGGAGTGTAAATGCATTATGATGAAGCTCTGTTTTGTATACAGAACCTCTGTCAAAGTGCAGTTTAAAGACCTTAATTATCGTAGTTTATTTTGTGCACATATGGTGCAACTAAAGTTGTGTGCCAGCCTTAAAACGATTGTGTGAAGTGAAACAAAATGCTGCCTGTCTTTTGGTACTTTTTTTTTTGACAGATTTGACTATGTTGCACAATTGGACAAACATTAAAATTGGATTAGTAAAACAATGTTTTCAGCCCTGCGGGCTGAACGTATTTTGTATTAGTATTCTGATTTGTAACATTTTGTTACCACATGGAAATTAAAAAAGATATTCCTAAAATTAGCAAATCTGTATGTTGGTTAAAATGCTGCAGATTAAATCTGAACATGGGCTTTAAACAAACTGGTTGTCCTATTGGTTAATTATCTCAACAGTACCATTTATATCGGCCTCCGATCTTTATCAATTTTTCACGTTAAATATTTTAAAAAGAAGAATTCTAAAAGCTATAGCAATAAAGAAACTGTAAACCTATTGCAATATTGACACACTAAAGGTTACATTTGGTACTAAATCAGTTTTTATGCAGTTTTTTAATCTTATTGTACAATTTATGAAATAAAGAAATATGACCTCTCACATTGGACTAATTCAGTCAAAAGTCATCCATTGTGCCTCCCCTTAAATCTCCTTATAAACTTGGCATTTGTACCAGATGGACATGTTAATTATGGCAAATTATAACTTAGTGTAATGAGTACATGACTTCTCATTTGTGAGACTGACATGCAATGGTGACACAGCGCCTTATGCTTTCTCATATTCTCCTCCAGAGAGTTTTATGCAGGATCTTTCCTACAGCCTTGATCAAGTGAGAAGAAAAGAACAGCCTCTGAAGTCGGTCCTGCTGTACAACTTTGACCAAGACTACGCAGCACCTGTCAACTCTGTGTGCTACCTGAGTATCAAGGTGCAGGAGCACTCAAACCAACATCAGCTGTGTCCCGAGGTCCAACACGCTGTGAACTTCACAGCCAGCACAGGCAGGAGAAACAGGAGGAACTGGGTGGAGGTCGACATCACCTCGTTTCTCCAGCCTCTCCTAAAGTTTCAGAAGAATATACAACTGCTCATCAACGTCACCTGCCCAGAAGAACAAAGAGCCAGGGGTGATGGGCACAGAAGCAACTTCACCCTGAGGTCCCCTCCTCTGCTTCTTTATCTCAACGACAGCAGCAAAATCGCCCACCAGAGGTTACTGGTCAATGCCAAAGCAGGTCACAGGCCTGCCACTGCAGTGAACATGTTTCACAAGCAGATGGTTTTCAAGCCAGAACAGAAGACTGGGCAAAAGAGGAGATGGAAGAGGGAATCTTCAAAGAGTAAACGAGGGGATAGGAGTCTGGATATCCACTTGCCTGAGCTTCTGCCGAGCTCTGAATTCCCAACAAGTGACTGTTCCTTGTATGATTTCAGGGTGCATTTCAGCCAGCTCAAACTGGATCACTGGATTGTTTTTCCACCTAAGTACAACCCCAGGTACTGCAGAGGCATTTGCCCGAGGACCATGGGCTTCATCTACGGTTCACCTGTTCACACCATGGTGCAAAACATCATCTATGAGAAGCTTGACTCCTCTGTGCCCAGGCCCTCGTGCATCCCCTCCCACTACAGCCCCCTGAGTGTCATGATCTTTGAAGAGGATGGCTCCTATGTCTACAAGGAGTTTGAAGATATGGTTGCCACCAGGTGTACATGTCGCTAAGCCAGCTACCAACAAAATGTCTTTTCTTCTTCCTTTTCTGCAGGCTGAATAGAACATCGCCACAAACCTCCTCAATAGTCATCACAGGTGGAGTATCGGATGCTCTGCCCAGGCTCAGTGATTTCATGAATTTATAAAAATGTTACGCTTGAAAAAAGTTTGATCTGGAGCAGGTGTGGTTACTTAAAAGTATTTTATCCAAATGAGAAATTGTGGAGATGTGCCATTTATTTCCTTTCTGTTAAGGTGTGACAAGAAAGGGTGCCAATGCATTCTATTCTTCAACTTGCTGTTTGAAACACATGCTAGTATTGAATCTGACACGCACAAAATGAGTGTATGATTTTGTATAATTTTTTTAAGTTATTTTTTGTTAACTTATTTTGGGTGAGTGGTCTGTCATTATTCTTTAATTTAACACAATTGCCAAGTTTTAAGTAGCCCTGTTCTGGACAAAAGATGGAAAAAGCAGTCTCAAACTCTTAAGACCTTTTACATATTGTGTTATTCCTGGGGATTACAGACGGCTGTCTGAATGGCAGCTATCTTTATAATTTCCGAAATGAAAGTTCTCAAGGTTTCAGTGTGTATTAATGACTTCTGGTCACTGAGTGACTGCATATGTATGAATTTGTACTGGTTGAATGTGACTAAATGCATGTCATGTCTATTTATGCAAACTGAATGAATTCACTGTGTGTCTGTGCTCAGCTTAGGAATATACAAAAGAATGAAAATATGTAGACGGATTCTGTGGAACGCAATGTGAAAAATAAAAATAACATGCATAAATGTTGTCTGCATACAGCTGGCTGAACAGGCTAATACATAGGGAAAATATTTGTGCACTAAAGAAACGTATAAGATTTTGATTCTTGCCCTGCCAAAACACCCATAAGGCTACATACACCAGACTCCACTCTCAGTAAGATTTCTTGTGAGGGACCCCATTGAAGAAGAGGGTGCCTGAGTTATCGGATACTTGCCAGAAATGGACTGTCAATACTATACTGTTAAGATGTCTTTGTATTGTCTTTCTGGGGGCTTGAAGGTCAGTTGACTTGTTTTTGAAAATCCACATTATGGATCTTCTGCACGTTACTGAAGTCAATTGTACAGATCCATTAACCGGAGATCCACAGCCTCAGTCAGAACTCATACATCCTTGGGCTCTTTGTCAAGTTAGTGATTTACTTTTGGCATTATACTGTAGATCTCCTGCCATGCTTGTACATACTGCACACTTCTCTGGTTCTTCTGTGTTGCTTGTCTGAATAAGGCACAAATGGAAAACTGAGTAGAATATTAACTTGTGCTCATCTTTATTTAAAAAGGTCACATGTTTGGCAAAATTGCATGCGAGAAGGCCCTAGTATATGTGCGAAATTGTGACGCATTTCAAAAGCCTCGGTCCCTATGACTTTACAGCTCAAGGCTTTCTGTGGCCTTTACCTATTCTCTGGTGTGTCGATCTCTGACTGTGGTTCTTGTTGAATTAGGGGTAGTCACACTGTTGTCTAAACCCAACTTAAACAAGTCCTCCAAGAATATGTGAAGAACTGTGAATAAATCCTTGGTGGACCCGCAACGAGAAGAGGGGGGAGGGGGGTAAAATGTAAGTTCCTCCCTCAATCTGTAGCTTGACTCCAGTCCGGCAGGTGGCAGTGTGACCACTCAGCCGACGCTTGAACAAAAAGGAAGGACACCGGAACTTCATTAGGGAACACAGTTGAGCAGCAGCACGGTAAGCCTCAATGTCATATTTTAACGGTATAGTTTTTCTGAGATATAGTGTGATATATATCTGCATTATTGTAGGAGTGCCGTTGTCTGGAATATTTCGATCAGACGACCACGTTAACGCGACAGTCAAGGAAACGTTTCAAGGACCGTTTGTACCCTAGCAGCTAGCTCACGAAGCTAACATTTATCCATCACGGCTAGCCAGCCTAGCTCGCCCTGTTCTCTATTGTCTTGCTTAAGGTTGTTTTGTGGTTTCGCAATCGTGTATATAATCTGTAATAGCCTCACAATGTATCCATGGAAGCTTTTATGAACGTTACGGTTTTAATAACGTTACACGCACGTTCTCATGTTACAAGGGAACATTTGTAAAAAGCAGATATGCTTGTGGGAGTCAGCTGATTGTAACATTTCACTGTCATTAAGCAGCTACACCGTTAAAACAAGCCATTAAGTAACAATTGTCATTCATACAAGCACGAGTATGTAGTATCCAGACAGTCATGCAATGTGAAATACTGCCAATTAACCCTAAAGATGATTATTAAAACTCAATGTCAAAGAGCGTCGCACTGTGAGCCCTTGGTACATACATAAGCTTATGTTTTTATTGCCAGAATTGTTACAGCTGCTTGTCAGTTCTGTATGAGATTACACCGACTTGTATAAATTGTTTAGTGGCCATAATAGTTAAGCTGGGAATAAAGTGGTGTTGATTTAAAGAGTTACTCTAAAATCACATGGTTTAATATATATATATATATTTTTTACTTAAGAGTTTTCCTCTTTATACCAAGATGCACAGTTTAACTGGATACATTTCGAACTATATGATGTGGATTGTTTGCATTTATGGCATCATTGAAACATTCTAGTGACTGCCTGTGTAATTGACCTTTTTTTGGAAATTTCTTATTGTCGTCTCAGAACCACTCTCTGGTGAACATGGGCCACCACTTTGGAGACTTGGCCAAGATCAGGCATGTAATTACATACAGTCTGTCCCCCTTTGAGCAGAGGGCTTTCCCCAACTACTTCTCCAAGGGAATCCCCAATGTCTGGAGACGGTTCAGATCATCTTTCTTCAAAGTTGCCCCTCGTGAGTTTTTACAGTTTTTGTATGAAGTGGATGATATGGATATTCATCTATCAATGTATATATAATTTTATACTGTGCTCATCACATTGATGCAAAAATCATATAAAAGTATAATATTCCCATAAAGCTGTCCTGTTCATTGAGTTGTAAGATTGCAAAGTCCTGTTGTATCATCTTCCAGTATTTACACATTGGGGTCTGTAGCATACCAGTTCTCCAATCTCCTTTCTGCCCAACATTTAAGTTGTTTGTACCTCTTAAGATATAGAGCAGCTCTGAGACTGATTTTTATTGTTTCCAACGGTCAAGATTTTTGATGCAACAATACTTACAGCTTCAAATGACAAGTGCATGCCCACGAGGGCTGGCAGCACCTTTCTTTACTGCCCTTTTTGTAAATGTAGCTTTTAAATTATTATAATTCAATCATCAAATGTCATGTTTTCTTATAATGTAATGTAATTGGCCTCTTTTAACATTATGATGGTAGAGCAAACGGGAGCGTAGGACTGGGGGAGAAAGTGGACTGAGGATACAGGGCCTTTATCTGAGGAGGGCCCATAGAGAATTGCATAAATTGGCAGATGCAACAAAAACCTTTTTTTTTTTTTACTGTGACAGTATTTTGGGCTTATAGAACTTCAACACTTCTTGTGTCATATTGTTTCCGTGCTGCAGAGGTAAAATTATAAAAATCTGTGTAATCCTTTTTTCTTTTTGGGATATCTGCAGGGATAGGATAATAATATTTTACTCATGGTCTTAATTGCACAGTAAGGTGCAGCTAAATACATTAAATATAGTGATTGATCTGGTGCTAATTTGTTTTATCTTGCTTTTGCAGCAATGATTGTCATGTACCTGACATACACCTGGGGCAACAGTGTCAATCAGCAGAGCAAGAGGAAGAATCCTGCTGACTTCGAGAACGACGAATGAACTCCTTACACCTAAAGCTGCCCTGTTAATTTCATCTTTGCATGTTTCACCAATAAAGATGAAAATATTTATGTTAAATTACTGTGGATTGATTTCATTCAGCCATCTCATTGTGGCTGGATTAATGTTAAATACTAATTTCATGTGGGTGTCAAATCAGTGCTACCGTTTATGTTATAATACAAATTAAGTGCTGAAGTGATAAGTCGATAAGCAGAAAATGCACCGCCTACAGTTTTGATAACTTCTCATGTCATTTATCCAGTAAAAATGGTACATTTACACATCTAAACCAGCTGCTGTAATGACTTTCCTCGCCTGTAGTTGGCGCCCGACAACAGGGTCTAGAGCTCTGCAGTCGGACGCTATTGGTCGGTGGGACCGACAGAAAATTCCTGAACGCTCTCGCGCATCTGCCGGCGCACCGCATGCTGCTACTCAGCTTCATGGAACAAGAACAAGGGTGGATCACCGTCCGCTGACTCAAGTCCACTGTAGCTGCTGCTGTCGCCTTTAGCTCTGAACCGTGTCTCCGTTCTTCCTTGTAATTACTGCACTCTACGCTGTTCAGTTAGCCTGCGAAGATGTCAGTTGTCGGATTTGACGTCGGGTTCATGAACTGCTATGTAGCGGTAGCCAGAGCCGGAGGGATTGAAACGGTCGCTAATGAATACAGCGATCGATGTACACCGTAAGTACGATTAGGGACGTTGCTGCGTGTGGTTTGTGTTGTATTATCTGCGCTGGTGGCAGGTACGGCATGTGAATGAATCTACGTTTGTTCGTCACAATACTGAGTGACGCTAACGTAGCTAATTAGCATGCTAACAGATTTCACAACAGGAAACAGCATGTGAGCGCTAAAGCTAATGCTAGCTGAAACAAAACCACAGTGAGTATAAATAATTCCGGCGCCCCTTCACATGGTGAAATGCTTCTTGTTGTGTCTTGCTACAATAATATCGTCGAGATAAACTAAAGACCCTAATAATTGACTTGCCCAGTCAGGTGATGGGATTTTCTTTTTTTTTTTTTTTTTTTTACTGCAGGCATGAATGAGCGCATGATGGGAGGAGGCCGGATCCTGGCTGTCAAAACGGCTCGATCCATCCATTGTACCTCATTTTCAGACCCATAGCCCATAGAAGACGCCGATAAAAACCTATAGAACATATATATATATACACGCAATCTTACAGTATTATAACGTGAAAACGTCATTGTAATTAACATTTTATTAGTCGTTACATCAACCCTATACGAAGCTGTATCGTAAAAAAAAAAAAAAAATGTAGAAGAGAGAACTGAATTGTTTTCTGTTTTTAGAGCATGCGTTTCTTTTGGACCCCGGAATCGATCGATCGGTGCAGCTGCTAAAAGCCAGGTATGTTTCCATGGGAAGTGGCTACGTGATCACTAACCTGACACTACAGGTCCTGGTGTTTCCATAATGCATGGCCAATAGCAGACATGGTTTACAGCACGCATCGGATTCAATTAAATTGTATTTAATAGTGAGTTGTTTGTCCTTTCTCTGCAGGTCGTCACAAACTGCAAGAACACAGTCCAAGGGTTCAAGAGGTTTCATGGCAGGGCGTTTTCAGATCCGTATGTGCAGCGCATCAAGAACAGTTTGGTCTACGACATTGCACAAATGCCCGCAGGAACAGCAGGAATCAAGGTCAGACAAGAATGAGGAACTTGGATGCGTTAGAGTGATCTACAGACTGTGCTAGTTATACACCAGGCCCACTGGATATACTTATTTCTTATGCTCTGCTCAGACCTGCAATGATTACCATATGTTATCATAAGGCCAGACAACACAGGTAATTAGCAACCTGCCAAATACATTTTTGGCCGGAGAAAAGAAACATTCCTTTGGTACTCTGTTGGAGCAAGGAGAAAAGTATTGATTCAGTTGGGCATATTTTTGGATTTAAGGCAAGTACTGGTGTCGACTTCGCTCATCAAGGCAGAGATGATAAAGAGAGACTGATTACACCTGGTGATTTATGAAGACCGTGCACCATTCTGTCACACCAACAGATGCCAACAAAACACGGTCACAATATTAAAATGTGTATATATAGTAAAGAAAATAAAACAATAGCCACAAATCACATTCCACAGCATGATATAGTCTCATAAATGTGTACAATTAAGCATATTGGTTATTAAAATTGTTTATAATGTATTTCTTTTAATTCAGACCTGAAATTTTTTTTGTTTTGGATAACCAAATTAGTTATGGTTTTGTACTATTGTATTTGTTTTGTGGTGTCTGTCTGGTGCTTATTGTTTTTTTTTCTCAAAAAGTCTTAATGCCTAAAAGCTTGAAGATGACTTTATTGCACCTATGACGTGGCACATGTGTGTCAAGTTGTGAAGTGTCTCTCCGTCATCCCACGCCGAACTCAGTTTGATGTGTAGCTTTGATGATACAGTGGAAGTGTAGGCGATACGCTTAAGACTGACACATGTCGGTACCAGAAAACATTAGTTCCAGGCAATATTAAATGAAGGAAATAAGTCAGGCTGTGTATGTTTGTAAATGTGATTTATTGTTAGATTTATTTTGAAATTATATTTAACATTTGGTCATAGATTGCGGCAGGTAGCTAAGTTTTACCTGCCCATTATCTTTCAGTCACTTGCTGTGCAGTACGCTCATGTTGAGCCGACACAGTAGAAATCGGCTTGAGCAGTGTAATAACCTTGCCTGACAATTTGACTGTTGCTAAAGGTGATGTACATGGAGGAAGAGAAGGTGTTCAGCATTGAACAGGTCACCGCTATGCTGCTGAGCAAGCTGAAGGAGACTGCGGAGAGCGCGCTTAAGAAGCCTGTGGCTGACTGTGTTGTGTCTGTAAGTATTGCATGTTACTGTGCAGTTTTTGATGCTGTCCCTGCACGTGATATGTAGCGGGGCAAAACAAGCAGCCCTTTTGCCAGCATATAAGAGCTTTAACTCGATGCATGCAGGTGTTTTCACTTGTGTTGCTTGGCTACACATCAGTGTTAATTAGTGCAGATTGTGGCTCCACTTCAGCCTGACTAGATGGGCAATTAAGTAGGTTAATTGGAAACACCTGTGTGAGTGTGTAGGGCCTTTTTACGTAAAATATTACCGGGTTCGTACAAAGTCTTGAAAGTTTGGAAAATGCTTAATTTTAACCGTTATGTCAGGGTGGGGAAATTAACTTTTTACAATGTGAACATCTACCAACAACTGATAGATACATGATGCACGGTGGATACAAATTCACCAGCCACTCAATAGGAAATCCATTATTTTGTGTCTGAAAACGTCCAGCTAATTTCATATTTTAGCAGCATGTGGCTGGTGCTAATTTCCATCCTTGGTTATGTTTTCAAGGTTAGGAATATGCTCCTTGAAAGATGCTTGGTTTTCAACATAATGTGTTCCATCTACGCAAACCCTCACAAACCAAAAGTCTTAATATTTGAAATGAAGCGATCCTGTCCTAATATCTCTTTGTTGTCTCCTGGCATTTGTAGTAATTTAGAGTCTTGGAATCTGCGGTTTAGGTACCTTGAAAGTGCTTGGATTTTACTCTTCTAGCTGTACGAACCTTGATATTAATTGTTTCAAATGCTCTTCTATTGTAACCAGGTCCCCTGCTACTACACTGATGCTGAGAGGAGATCAGTGGTAGATGCTGCTCAGATTGCTGGTCTCAACTGCCTGAGGCTTATGAATGAGACAACTGCAGGTCTGTATTAGGTTTTTTTTTTGGGCAGGGATGTGTGTGGTGTTGATTATTGTACTGACCGTGGCTGCAACAAAATTCGTATTTTCACATTGATTCCTGTTGTTGTTTACTTCATTAATAACAATTATTCCTTCCAGTTGCATTGGCGTATGGGATCTATAAACAGGATCTCCCTGCTCCTGAGGAGAAGGCCCGGAATGTGGTGTTTGTGGACCTGGGCCACTGTGGATACCAGACTTCTGTGTGTGCCTTTAATAAGGGCAAACTTAAGGTGTGTAGCCAAATCAACATACTGTACTTTATGTTCTTTGTCAATATGTGAGGCTTTGTTTCATTCCTCTTCTCCATGTCTCTCAGATCCTTTCCACGGCTTGTGACCCAGAGCTGGGAGGGAAGGACTTTGATGAGGTACTGGTGAATTATTTCTGTGAGGAATTTGGCAAGAAGTACAAGCTTGATGTCAAGTCAAAGCCCAGGGCCCTGGTTAGACTCTACCAGGAGTGCGAGAAACTGAAAAAACTGATGAGTGCCAACTCCTCTGACCTGCCGCTTAACATCGAGTGCTTCATGAATGACATCGATGTCACAGGAAAACTGAACAGGTAGACCACAAGAAATAATTTGTTGCTTTCAGTATCAATGGTTCACATCTAGTGTGACGTCTTTTAAATGTCCCTTTAAAGCTTAAGTCGTGTTTTCTCCTGCACAGGGCTCGATTTGAAGAGATGAGTGCTGATACTTTGGCCCGAGTTGAGGCTCCACTGCAGAGTCTCCTAGAGCAAGCCAGTGAGTATAATTTTCCTCAGTTGAATCACTTCACTTTATTTCCCTGTCTTTCTTATTAATTCTGTTGATCAGATGGCCTGATAATAAAACTGTTTGTGTTCCTTAAGAACTGAAAAAGGAGGACGTCTATGCAGTAGAGATAGTGGGAGGAGCCTCCAGGATCCCGGTCGTCAAAGACAAAATCAGCAAATTCTTTGGGAAGGAGCTGAGCACCACACTGAATGCTGACGAAGCTGTGGCCAGGGGGTGTGCTCTGCAGGTACTTTGGTTTTTAAAGCTGGTCTCTGCCTCTCCCATTGCTCAACAGAAACTTGTCACATCAGTGCTTGAATGAGCATCTGTTGATGTTTTGGAAAATTAACATGCAAAGGATGTTTTTTGTCTTTTAGATTTAACATTTTTTATTATTGCTGCAGCTCTCATTGAAACACTGGTTGTGTCTCCACAGTGTGCA
This sequence comes from Gadopsis marmoratus, assembly GCA_036023855.1. NCBI lineage: Eukaryota > Metazoa > Chordata > Actinopteri > Centrarchiformes > Percichthyidae > Gadopsis > Gadopsis marmoratus. The sequence continues at coordinate 8,132 of JAVQJF010030998.1, read as the reverse complement.
ATCCTGTCACCTGCCTTCAAAGTGCGCGAGTTCTCCATCACAGATGTTACTCCCTATCCAATCTCCTTGAAGTGGCATTCTGCTGCAGAGGAAGGTTTGAGGTAAAAAATAAGTTTTTGATCATTTCTAATTACTTTTCTTTTCTTATCTGCCTGGTCTGGATTATTGAATGTAATAATAATTATGAAATATTAATTTGTTGCAGTGATTGCGAGGTATTTCCCAGGAACCACGCGGCACCTTTCTCCAAAGTGCTGACCTTCTATCGGAAAGAGCCTTTTTCTTTGGAGGCCTACTACAGCTGCCCTAATGAGCTGCCCTACCCTGATCCTACTATTGGTAAGCAACGAAAGCATCCGAAGTGATTTCTGACCACATGCTCGGTTCACAAGCTCCTGAGAAGAGAGAGAATATCTGGGTTCATTAACGTGATCAAATAGACAAACAAAATCCAATCACTGACCCCACTTGACAGGACTGATAGCATCAGGAGAGGCCCTCATTTAAAGCAGTTTCGTGTATGTAACTTTTGCTATTACTCCTTACAGGTCAGTTCCTGATCCAGAAGGTTGTCCCACAGGCATCAGGGGAGAGCTCCAAGGTGAAAGTCAAGGTGCGGGTGAACATCCACGGTATCTTCAGTGTGTCCAGCGCCTCCCTGGTTGAAGTGCAGAAGTGCGACGAGACAGAGGAACCCATGGAAACAGACAATGAAAAAGATGGAGAGGTACTTCAGCCTAATAAGTGTCTGATTACACTGAGCTTCAGAGCAGTATGTGTACTACTATCTGTACTTTTAGTTTTGAGACTAAAAACATGTCTGGTTTGTATTACTGCTTTGCAGAGCAAGATGCAGACCGATCAGGATGACCAGCAGGGTCAGGGAGAGGGTCAGAAAGACACGGAGGAGAAGACGCCACGTGAGAATGAAGAAATGGAGGTAAGATGCTCAATTTTTGTATGAAACATACAGAGTTAGTGGTTTGTTAGTCTTCAAAGGGAGATTCAGTACAATGACCCACAGTAAATTCAATCTTTTCATAAAATGTTCCATCCTAGTTAGACATTTGAAACGCAATATGGTGCCGTATAATACAATATCTTTTTAAATTTCGGGTGAAAAAATGAATAACTGAATCAGCACGTCTCTGACACAGTAAACAAAAACTAAACTTTATATGTTTCACAAAGATGCTGAGCTAATGCACTGGATTTCATTACATTGCACAGATGTTGTAATAAACTGGAAAGTCATTGCCTGTCTTGATTTATTTTGAGTGATATTTTGAATCTTAATGCCCATTGTGTTACCTTCAGACTACTACAGAGGAGGGCAAAGGCGAGAAGAAGTCTGACCAGCCCCCACAAGCCAAAAAGCCCAAAGTCAAAACAAAAGTCCTGGAGCTTCCCATTGAAAACAGTCCACAGTGGCAGCTAGCCGATGACATGCTCAACCTTTTTGTAGAAAACGAGGTAATTAACTTTCAGCCATCACACACATTACTAAATCCACCCGTCTGTCATCTTTCATTACTTGAAGTGTTTTGTGGTAACAGTTGCTGTTGGGGTTCTCCTCAGGGTAAGATGATCATGCAGGACAAGCTGGAGAAGGAGAGGAATGATGCTAAGAATTATGTGGAAGAGTACGTGTACGACATGAGGGACAAACTGCATGGGATGCTGGAGAAGTTTGTCGGTGAATCTGTGCGTAAACTGTAATTTCTAAGTCATTGTAAAGAAAGAATTGTGATCAAATTTAGCACCTTTTTATAATGACTGTACCCATTTGGCTTTCCTTTTTTATATCGTGAAATTATTTTTTTACTTTTAGGACCGAGATGCGTTGTCATTAAAGCTGGAGGACACTGAAAACTGGCTGTATGAAGATGGAGAGGACCAACCCAAACAGGTGTACATTGACAAACTGGCAGAGATAAAGGTAATTGTTGTTAAAGTAATTGTGTGTTTCTCTCCATTGATTGCTTGCCATTTTGATTTCTTTTAACCAACACGTGTTCTTTGTTCACTTCAGAAACTTGGCCAGCCCATCCAGGAGAGATATACAGAGGCTGAAGAGAGACCTAAAGCATTTGAGGAGCTGGGAAAACAAATCCAGCAGTACATGAAATTTGTTGAAGCCTACAAAATGAAGGTAAAACTAGAGGCTTTTTTCAAGAATATTTTAGTCATTACATACAGGTGTTTATTGGGTAACAATTAAAATGGCATTAGAATACCATTAATCTAGACAATTCCCGTTCATTCTTACACCACATAAAAGCTGAAGGCATTATTACAAATAAAGGTAACGAGGCCTGTGGTAATTAGCAACAGTGCTTTTGTTGTTTCCCTTTTGATTTCCAGGAGGAGCAGTATGACCATTTAGATGAGGCAGATGTTACCAAAGTGGACAAACTGACCAACGACGCAATGATCTGGATGAACAGCGCCATGAACCAGCAAAGCAAACAGAGCTTGGCGGTGGATCCCACTGTCAAAGTAAAAGACATTCAAGCAAAAACACGGGTGAGTGTCTTCTCATTAGAACATAATAGCAAAGCACTATGAAAAGTGACTAATGTTAGAATTTTAAAATGGGGAATCCCATAAATGTGTAAATTGCTTATGACAGACTTGTCCAATGTTCATGTTAAAGAAATCTACCACTTTATCATCACATATATTGGTGTTGAAACATGAGACACTGAAGCCAACTATCTACCAGGAACACGAGTAACTCTGGTGCCTGTATGTCTTTTAGTAAAACCAGTACTACATGTTGTGATTTTTCCAGGAGCTGTTCTCCGCTTGTAACCCCATTGCGACCAAGCCCAAGCCCAAGGTAGAGCTTCCCAAGGAGGACACTCCCGCAGAGCAGAACGGGCCTGTCAACGGACAGGAGAAACCCCAGGACGAAGCCGCAGACAAGGGAGCAACCGAGAACACGGGCAACCCCACCTCAGAAACCACAGAAACCAAGCCTGACATGGACCTTGATTAAAGCCGCCTAACGCCTCCCTAAGCAAAGCTAAATGGGAGTTGGTTGTTTCAGATTGAGATGCAGCCCGGGTGTATATCAGAGCAGGTTAAGTGTTTCAGGAACTTGACAAGTTAAAATCAGGCAGGTTGATTAGCGCACCAAGCCCAGCTCCTGGTGGTATCTCTCTGATGACATAGCATGCCCTCTCTCTTTCTGAATGACATAAATCAAAAGCCAGCCGCAATAAGCCTGTTTCACAATGAGCGCTGTACACATGATGGTATTTATTTCTGTTGTGTGCTCTGTATGTGTTCTGGTCTGTGTCACAATATGGTTTTAATAAAGGTATTGAAAATCACTTGCACTGTCTTTATTTGGTCCAGGCAGTAGCGACATTTCAGTGGGGTGAGGTTTTAGTAGTAGAGAAACATTTATTCTAGTGTGTGTGTGTATAGGTGGAAGTTTAAATGAACAAACGTGAAATGTGTGAGTTTAGTTGGTGCTGGTGAAAGTGGGACTCGTGACGTCAGTACCTCCATAGGTGAAATAAACTCCTTGAATGGGTCGTGATGTAATAATACAGATTATTAGGATCAGCGACAGGTGTTGTTGAATATGTAGGTCACTGTATGGGTAGAAATGTGTACCTGAGGAGGGTGAAACGGCTTCATGGCCGTTTTAAATGTTTGCTCTCGATGCATGCAGGCAACTGGACTGCATTGGTTTTTTTTTCTTAAAAATCTGTGAAACTCAGGGCAGTGCAGTTTCCGGCCATGTAAGGACGGATCCCGTGACTTTCAGCTCAGTTCTCGGGTCGAACGAGCTTTTCTCGCTGACGGCAGCTGAAAACACCGGAACAGTGAACGTCACGTCGGGAGTCACGTGATCCGTCCGGACCCTGTTCGGCGTCGCGCTGTGAGATAAAGGTGCAGACAGTCCAAGGTACGGGGGTTTCTGCCGTGTTCTTAGTGTTTCGTTAATACTCATGTAACACTACAGCGAAAGTTTGGGTCGCGTCAAAAGTTGCCACCGTGTTTTTGGCGCATTGTTTTAGCGAAGCCGCACAAGGCATCTGTCGTTGATCTGCTGTTGGATTAGATGCTGTCTCTGATGAGTCTAAAGTCTGAAATAGGTGTGTTTCGACCGGAATGACCTACTTCGAGGCTGAGCTCCTTCAGACCAAGCAACCCCCGTGTCCTCTCTCCCTCCGTGTTTTGTGTCCAGGACGATGAAGCTGATCATCCTGAATGACTACGACCAGGCGAGCGAGTGGGCTGCGAAGTACATCAGGAACAAGGTCTTGCTGTTCAGACCCGGGCCTGGCAGATGTTTCACCCTGGGGCTCCCCACAGGTGAGTAGGAGCTGGCACCTCCCTCACAGCTGTGTCTGTGTTTTCCAGAACTGAATGCTGGATATATATATATATATATATATATATATATATGTATGTGTCTATACACTGTACATGTACATTTCCATATTACATCCCAGTGGCAAAGTACAGAAGAATTTAAGTGAGGGAGCTTTTTCTTCTTTAATGAGGAACTGATCACTTTTTGTTAACTTTGAAAACATCTTCTCTCATCATGAATTTTCATTTGATTTATCAAAGGAAACGATGCTGATGGTTGTGTCTGTTGCCGCGTCCACTGATAGAATATTAGAAGGAAATTGGTTTGATGAAGAACCATTTAACTTTAACAAGTGGCTGAAACGGCCGGCGGGGACATCTGATGGAAACGTTTCAAGATGAAAGTGATTCTCTTTTAAACCTGTGTGTGTGTGTGTGTGTGTGTGTGTGTGTGTGTGTGTGTGTGTGTGTGTGTGTGTGGGAAGCTTCCCGAGCATCCTTCTTGTTCTCTGTAGCTGCAGCCTCAGGAGAGGAAGGTGAAAGCAGTAGAAAAAGAAGAAGAGGAGAAGAAGTAGCTGGTTTATGTAAACAGCTTTTTTTTTCCATAATCTCTGACTTTACCCACATCTGCATGCATCCCTATACATTACCCCTAGAAAACACACACACACACACACACACACACACACACACACACACACACACACACAAACACACTCCGGTGGGATGTGCTGAGATTAAGGGGATTAAAAATCATAGAGCCCCAGCAGAGAGAGAGAGGAGAGAGTTGTTCCCAAGGTAACAGCGCTCACAGCTTCCCTCCACCTGACACACTTTAACTCCCTCTCTCCTCACTCCCTCTCTCCTCACTCCCTCTCTCCTCACTCGCTTTCGTCACCACGACACCAAACTTTGTCTCAGATACGTTTCCCTTCTTCTGCCTCTCCTCCACTAACAGCACGCTGTTTTCTGTTGTGTTTAAAGTCAACTCACATTTATATATTATATATTTATGGAAAGTACAATACGTGTACTTGAGTATTTCCATTTTATGCTACTTTTTACTTCTCCACTACATCTCAGAGGGAAATACTTTCTACTGCACTCCACTGATTTTAAACAGAAACCACCATCTTTCATTCACATGAACCAAAGTGTTTCTGAGACGGGAGGCAGGATCTGAACCCTAAACTCTGCTGGACTTTGCACGTCCAGCATCCACGGCGACCCACCTTTGTCCCCAGAACTGATTGGACTTGATTTAGGGTCTGGACTCACAGCTCCGTCTGGATCTGTGGACATTTTGTTTTGTGCCTGTGTTTGTTTTCATGTCTCTGAGCTGGTGCCCCCGTTTCTTTATATATATATATACTGTATATATATATACTGTATATATATATATATATATATGTGTGTGTGTGTGTGTGTAATACTATATAAGGCTGCATCAGAGATGAATGAGTGTGGATGCACATTTTATCGGGTCTGAAAGAGTCTAACAGCATCAATAAAGCAGGAGAGGAAGGCGGTGGGGGGGCAGACCCTCCCTGCAGCTGGACTGGATGTTAGAGGACCTCATTAGTCGACCATCAGGAACTGGAGCTCATTCAGAGAGACATCAGTGAGGGGCCCCTGAGCTGTCTCAAACCCCCCAGTGTCCTCCTGATCAGCCTGAATCACTCGTCCTCCTGCCGCCTGCTCACTCTCTTCTTCTCTTGTTTGTCTCCTCTTATGTAACTGCGAGCCTTCGCTCAGAGGACGCACAGCTTGTGTCTTTGTGTTTCTGTCTGTGTGAGGACCAGGCGAAGATCTGCTGCACTGTGGGCACTTTGCAGGTTCTGCCTTTTTTATAAAAAAAACCCACAGAAATCCTGCGTCTTGTCCAACCGTTGTTTCTGGAGTTTCATTCCCATAAATGTTAGCAACGAGTAAAAAGAGGAAGTTCACACTCTTCGACTCCTGCTGTCAGAAACCAGCAGACAAGAACAGAAAAAGTTAAAGTTCAGTAGTTTTATAACAGCAGTACTCAGATCTTTAACTCAAGTGAAAGTACTGTATACAAGTTCTGCATTCAGACTCTAACGTTCAAAAGTATAACAGCATCAGCATCAAAATATACTTCGAAGTACCAAAGTTGTCCAGCTGCCTTCACACTCCTGCATGCGTGTTCTATATGACTCTTTGTATTTGTGCAGGAGAGGAGATGAATGCAGATGTTCTCCCAGCATGCAACAGTGCAGACCAGAGAAACACCAAGCACAGCGAGGCACCGCAGGACCCCCCCCCCCCCACATGCCCAGTGGAGTCCGGAGTCACACGGGGGCAGACCGAGTTCCACTGTTGATGCTTTGGCTGAAAGACATGTCAGAACTCCTCTACCTCTTCTTCCTCTAAGTACCTTCTCTCACACACACTCTTCCACCCCGAGGCTGTAATCAGGGAAATGTTCTAGCAAATTTGTTGTGCAACAGCAACCCCAGAGGAAGCTGAGCAATGATGCACTGTTGTGTTACTGTCCACACCGATGGAGAGAGAAGAGGCCGTGTCGCGATTCCACATACAGACAGTATCCAGCGTTGACTCGTTCGTGTTGTAATAAAGACTTTACTGTGTCGTTCAAACATGAAGCTAATTCAAGAGGCACGGATGCGAATGTTTGCTGCAAAGATGTGTTTGAATCCCAAAACGTTATGAGTCCACTTCATAAAGAGAGAAGAAGAAGGCTGGAGGGAAGTAAGACAAAGACCTGGAGTTTCATTTGCCAGCAATCTGAAAGTACACGACTCTGAAGGTGTGTTTTCTGTATGTGTCACTATAATGTCCACCGCTCGCTGTGTGTGCGTTACATGTGCGGCAGCACGACTCAGCAGGCCTGAACCGCAGACAGTCAACCTTTCCAGCCCATCACAGATCTGATACACAGCCGAGGCCACGCGTGAGGCGCTGCGATCTGATGAGGGCAGATCTCACTACAACACTATATTACCTTCCTGTCCTCAGGCCCAGTTCCAATCAGACCCAGCTGCCGATAAACTGTGATGTGAAGCCACGGTGCCACACAGACACACACATCCTGTCACCCCGTCACGCAGCAGGAGCCTCCCTTCAGGCATTCACACACACACACAGCGGCCTTTTGCTTAGAAAACACACAATGAAATGATTCCAGTAACCCGGGTGGAGCGTTTAAAGATGGCAGAGAGTCTCTCGGATGGCCTCTGTGGCTCTGCTGCTGCGATGGTGGCGGATGGAGAAACTCCGGGTGGAGCTTGGAGCTCCCACTGTCTGGACGTGTGAAGGCCCACTCCATATGGAACATTCATCATATCATCGAATTCAAATCAAACGGTCAGCACCCCGTGCACATGTGGGCGTCACCAACTAATCACAAATGCAATTCTGCAGCAACGTGGAAATCTCCGTTAGAAGGAAACAGAACCCTAAATATACTTCTTTGTTAGCTGTGCTAGCAGCGCGGCTCTAAAGATGCTAACGTTTGTCTTTTCTGTCCAGACAGCAACTATTATGGTATGGATTGTGATGAAATGTGGTTCATCGTTTAACTGGAATAACTTTGCTGATCCTGTGACCTTCTAGTGCCACCATCAGGTCAATGTGTTAATGTGCAATATTCAGTGTATATTCAATTCAATTCAATTCAATTCAGTTTTATTTCTATATTCTATATCATAACAGAGTTATCTCATAGCACTTGTTAATATAGAACAAGTCTAGACCAACTCTATATGTACAGACCCAACATTTCCACCAGGAGCAGCACTAGGAGACAGTGGCAAGGA
>JAVQJF010030992.1:0-40325 GCA_036023855.1 Gadopsis marmoratus | reverse complement strand
TCATGGTGGAATTGTTGGGTCTGTACATATAGAGTTGGCTTGGACTTGCTCTATATTAACAAGTGCTATGAGATAACTTTGTTATGATATAGCACTATATAAATAAAATTGAATTGAATTGAATATGGTGATCAGACATCAAACAGCCACAACAACACTCGCAAAGCTTTTTGAGCGCCTGAAAGCAAAATTGGCCAAAAGAAAAACCTTATTATGAAACTAGGCAGCAGCACAAATTCCAAACTAACTCAGAAAAACAATGATCCGAAGACATTGAGGAAAAAAAGAAATAGGATGGATGCATTATGATAATGAAAAAGACACTTTCAAGCAAGTGAGATCCAAACAGGAGGGGGAACAATAAAAGTCAATGTTTCAAAGGATGCTCATAAGAAGGACTTGATACAGGAAGCAATTAGCCTGTTCTTTGCTCATGGTGGAATTGTTGGGTCTGTAGATATAGAGTTTGCTTGGACTTGCTCTATATTAACAAGTGCTATGAGATACCTTTGTTATGATATAGCGCTATATAAATAAAATTTGATTTGATTTGATTTGATATTGCATGTTGGATGTCAGTTTTCCATTTGGGCTTCTTTTACAGTTCCTGTGTGCCTTATTGTTACGGAAATGGCCACTCAAATTATGTTTGTTGTACAGCATCAGCCTCTTGTGTTTGTGGATGCTACAACTATTCATCACAAGATGATGGGATTTGTGCTCCACTGTGGGGATTACAAGGCTTTTAGAGCCGACTTGTGAAAATAAGTTATTCACCTCAAGTTTGCTTGGATATGTTTTCTATAATTGTGTATCTGTGTGTTTGTGTGTGTGTGTCTGTTTGATTCAGCCTCACTGGATGGGAGTACAGAGTAGTCAATCACTGCACATTCATGCACACAGAAATAGATAACGCTGGTTTGTGAAGTGGCAGAAAATGACTGTGGCTGTTGATGTTTCTTGTCAGTCGAAAGTGAATCCCAAATTACCTCTTACAAGTGGTGATTTTGAGGTTGCTCAACACAGATGTACATTAAAAAAAGAGCAGAGAGTGGAAATGTCAAACTACTGATCTCAATAGAAGCATCAGTATGGGAATGCTATGGCAAACTTAATAGCAGCCTTCAAATTGCCAACAGCATAAAAGAGTGTGTTAAAAAGCAAGCTAATGGCTAAGTGTGCACGGTACAAGCAAAAGTGATAGAGGCAAATGTCTCAGCAGCATTTTTTATATAAATCGTGTTTCTTGGACAAAGTGCCCTTTTATTGAGGGACACACACTGCGTGTTCTAAGTTTGAAAAAGAATGTGGTTGTAGTAAAGCAGTAATATTAAGAAGATTATCCAGTTGCTCAAGCAAACATTTGGACACTATCATTCTTCCAAATTACTCATTTTGTTATGGTAGCCACCTTTGACAAATATAACACCAACAATAATTGTAAGATTGTCTGGAACAATCATGCACCTTTTCTTGCTTTCACCATCAACCTGCCAAGTAACAGACAAAAGAAAATGTCAACATGGAGCAAAACACTGAGGCTTGTTAGGCTGCTGCCTATTGCAATGTATGTGGACAACTTGTTTATCATAGCATGGGGATCAGGAGGCATGTAAACAGCTGTCCCCAGAATGTGGCCAATAACTAAGTTACCCTTGCAATACAGCCAGTGATGAAACAGGCTAACAGCGAAACACAAATAATCTCTGTTCTTCACTTGTATCTCTGGCACTGAAGAGCAGGTGGATAAAGTGAGGGGGGAAATCATTGTCTGTCTAGCAGGGTTTGAATCCAGTCCAACTGGTGCTTACAGAAATCGAAGACCTGTTGTGCTGTTATCACAAACAATGAAGGTCATATTAATTTACACCATGAAATGAGACAGACAATCTAACTGTAAAAGAACATCACAAACTATTACATGTAGCACCATATCAGGATTGAATAAAGCCCTGCAATCTGTTTTATTTTCCAGTTTTCAGAGAAGCAATTTCCTTTTATTTGCCCAGATGGACTGTATCCTGTTTATTCATTAAGTATTGTCTTATATACACCATTAAATATTAATCCATTATTGTTGAATGTGGGCATCCATAAAATGTATTTGTTTTATTGAAATACTCATTGTTCAATAGCCAATAAATTCATAATTGAAAGCATGATATTCTATGGCCTTCCATGATCCGGCCCCTTTAGATTGTGATGCCCCATACCAAAGAAAGAGTAGCTGTTTTGGAACCAAACCAAATAAGCGTTAATATGCCTTTTTCACAGCAGACATTTTGACTTGTCATAGTAAGAAAAGCAGGTGTTGCTAATAACATTAACGATGGCTTTGTTCTAGTCAAGCGTCCCAGTAAGCCATGACAGTGTGACGGTGAGCCTGGATGCACAACACCAGGGCCGTGAAACTGAAGCACCTAATTCAACCATCAATATTTTCAGTATTTACACTTGTGCTTTTCCTTCTGTGACATGTCTTGCTAAAGGAAATGGGCAATAAAATATATTCAAAAAGTACATGTAATTCTGTCCGAAAAACCTTAGCCAAAATATTTGGGTATGTGAACTTGTTTCCGTTCACATGTTTTGCATGTATGTAGGGACAACTTTGGTAGCCGTCTGGACAAGGAATTTGATGCCTGATGGCAAAAAGGAACAATCCTGCTTCAAAGAAACTTCATAATGGCTCAGCCCGCTGAGGTTTTTGTCCCCATCCCTGGTCCCTCGCTGTGCCGATGGAGCAGATTGGCAATCATATTGGCATGTCAGGGAGAATTTATGTCACCAGGGCCGACAGAAAGGGACAAGGGTCTTGGCTCCCCTCACAGAGTGACTCCTCTCTGTACTCCAGAGGGGTAGCAATATTGTTCCGAACTCACCCCGGGCCACGTGTAATCTTCTCAGGAGATTACAACACTCCCCCTCTATCACCGAGGCATGCTCATGTGCTGTTTGCAGTATGATGGAATACAATGCCCTATCACTTCCATTTTGCACTGAAATCTTTTTTCTAAACTGACGTGGCTTTAGAGGGCTTCATTTGTACAACGCTTCTCTATAGTTTTTGTGTTTTATTACATCAGCATATATCAGTCACTTTATGACAGACCTGTTTATTTTATTTCAAAATTCTGTCCTACCTGTAGCACGCGAACACAAACACTCAGAGCACTAAAAGAACGCCGCACAAACGTGCTGAAAATCATATACTGCATATTATGTCATTTGAAATATTATACAGTACCTCTCATCTTGTCAGATTAAAACTAACCAACTTTTATTTACATCTAAATGATCATGGTGCTGTAAAGGTTTGTAAAAATCAGTAAACATCGTGAAATGAGAAAATAAATGTTGCTCAAGCTGACATACAAACAGCATATGTCATAACCCCATGTTGGGAAACATCATTTATAACTGTTGACATGCCAGTGGTTCTCTCAGTAATTTGTGATGTTTGCAAATGTAATGTCAGACAAAACCTCAGGCAAATCTCTTTGGCAGATGTCTGCCAGCTGTGTTTCCACTGTACAGTCTTTGCCTTGCAATAATCAACTTCAGAAGACCTCAGCAATTTGAATCCAAGAGGAAAAGTCAAATGTTCTCTGCCTCCTCTGTTTTCTAATTCATGTTTTTGACACTGGAGTACTATAGAGATGGGGCAAGATCACTGTGAAACTTCAAATTAATTACATTGATAATTTTTGTTACGTTGGCTATTGGTTTTTACATTTTCCTCTGTATTTAGTCTGTGCACCTTCAATTGATATGTAAAGCATTACGTGTGTGTGTGTGTCAATATCAATATGATGCAACTATTATAATTCTTTATAGCACCTGCACTGACCCACCACATTCCCTACACCAACAAATCAGAGACAGAGCGTGACTGAGCTTTCAGATGATTCTTGGAAATGAAAAATCACTTTCAGGCACTTTTAATATGCTGTAGGATGTTTCTCTCTGCTCCGTAGTTGTTGCCTGTAGCTATGTATCTGCTACCCAGCTGTGAGTTGCAGCTGTCACTGGCTTCAGAAAGCACACATTCCTTATGCTGTTGTCTAAAACCTCAGGGTCAAAACCATCTACATGCAGGCTACATACAGTAGACACCCATCAGGGGGGCACTTCTATTAGTTGTATCATAAATAAACAAACATAGAAATTAATGCAGAGCTCAGGAGTGATGAACCCCACACATGAATATAAAATAATAGGAATAAAGGGTACTATATGTCATCACCTTGTCTTATTATGTGATGATTATGTGATATTGTATACCGTGTGAAATTAAGTCAACCATATTACTTGAGTAATGCAGCATCTGTCCTACATGCAAGACTTTAAAAGCTGCGGCCCATTGAAAACAATACATTCTTGGCAATAACATGTTCCAGAAACCATTCTTCTTCCTGCAGGTTTATTAGAAAATTGTCTGAGAATAAAATATATGAATTTGATTATCCTTGATGGACTAAATTCAAACTGTGCTGGCTGTAAGTGGCACAACCTTCATTATTGTGTGCTCATCTTAACCTGAGATTGTAACACTAGAACATCACTGTCCATCAGTCAGTGTGGCCTCAACAAATTATTCTGTTTGTGTCTCCGATTTCTCTTCCATAATACAGATGTATATCCAGACCACAACCCTGACCATCTCTGTAAGCCTCAGTGCATCAGTCTCTCTGGGAATGCTCTACATGCCTAAGGTCTACGTGGTTCTCTTCCATCCAGAGCAGAACGTACCCAAGCGCAAGCGCAGCCTGAAGGCTGTGGTCACTGCAGCCACCATGTCCAACAAGTTCAACCCCAAAGGCGGCCTGAGGCCAAATGGAGAGGCCAAGTCTGAACTCTGTGAAAGTCTTGAAACACAAGGTTGGTATCATGCCCGATGGAACATTAAAGAGAAAGAAAAAAATGGACCTCAACCTGGAGTAGATTTTATGCTCATGCACTGAGCTGTTTCTGTGTAAAATAATAGCAGTCATAGAATACACACGTGTACTTCGAGCTAGTGTAGGATTGGGATTGTCCAGTTCCTTAATATTGTTATTATGGTTATTAACATTATTAATAATTTAATTGATCAATGGAAGGTAAAACGTATCCTTATAGCCTACAGTTTAGAAATATAATATACACAGTATATAACCCTTCTTAGATTAAGCACGATCCAATAAAATTCTTTGTGTGCAAGTTTTGTATGTTCCACATCTGCTCTATGGAAATACAAAAAAAAGGCTGTTTAAAATAAGGCAGTAAGTAACTTCTGTTTCACCAGGATAAATCTGTATTTTGAACAGAAAAATAGTTCCAGCGCTCACCACACTGGAATCAGGAGGTTTGACAGGGTGCCCACACTATTCTGATTTTGAAAGGGACAAAGGAGATGGTTAGTGCAGTGCTGAAAAAGAGGATATTTCAATCACCAAGATAAAAAGTAAGAGTATGCATTCCCTGTGTGGGGGCAGGCTGAAATCCAATCAAGTAACCCAACATGTTCTGATTACTGAAAGCCCTGATTTTAGACTCTGACAAGCTGAACAGTATAGCACAACGTGTATAAGGACTAAAAAGCCTGTGCCCCCACACTTGCCGTCTTTCGACCTCAGAATGGAGTGGTTATATCTTATCCTATTATGGAGCCCATTTATAGGTGCTGATTGTCACCCTCTGGTTTGAACTGTGAATCTAACAACTGCTCTTTGTGCTTGTGTGTCAGACTGTGTTGAGGGAGGGGAGCCTTGTGAGGGACTTTAGACTCTCAGGTAACCTGATTAGACAATGACTTTTCCCTTTTATCATCTGTGACCACTTTTTTCCTGTTAATTTCTGCTAATGTCCACCACAACACCCGTGCCTGCCGATACTACGCACAACGCATCCTGGCTGCCCCTGACTAAAATACAGCACTCTGACTGACACAAGGCAGTAATCACGCACTCACAAATCCACCCCTGACCAACAGACGTTGACTTGGGTAGACGATATTGGTGTGTAGTGCTGTAAAATGGCCAATCAGCATGGTAACGCCTGTTAATGTGGGAAGATGACACCACTCTGGCTGAGTGCAGGAGACAAGCGATAGCCATGTGTCCCCTGTAATTTGTTTTCCTGTTGACAAAAGAAGGAATTTGCGGTAATGGGACAACAACAACAATAAGAGTGAACAGGAAAAGACAGATGGGTCTGCCAGCTCCAATTCTTTCTGGACCATCTATTCTTTATCTTGGCCTTGCAGCACATAAATATTCAAATAAGGTTCATTTATCAATGCTTCTCATGGAAGAGATGCTTTGGATGAAATGGCGAGAATACCGCTCCCATTCACACACCCAACATGGCACTGACAAATATACAGAAACATTTACCATTACACATCTGTCCTCTACAGCACCTTTGCTCTGACTGTCTTCCGATTGGGTTCCTCCCCTCTGACATATTCAATCAGCCAAGGCTGCTGTGGGCAGATTGGTAGTGCGATTACCACCACTAAGCATGCTCACTGAGGGCAGTTAAAAGAAAAAAATGACACACGTACGCGATGCATAGAAGCATGAATGCACTCATACACACAGGTACTGTATGGTATGACAGCTGTGTTTGACGAGCAGTTTGGGCTTGTTACGGTCTCTGTGGTCTGCCCTCCGGTCATCTGCCCTATGTGTTGTATTCACAGCAGATATAAAATTCCATGAAACATGAAAATAATGTTACGAATAATGAGCACCGTTATCAAACATTATTGACAACCCTTACAGTGCCAAGTCAGATCATGTATTGTCCTAATAGCATTTTACATCCAATGAGCTTTACAATTAAATATGTTACTACACTGACTGACTGCTGCATGCGTTGCTTGGTGCACAGAGAAGTCTCAGGTCTTTGCATGTGGTAGAAGACTTGCAGTTGAATTGTTACTATTGCATTTCATACCACTGTTGTGGTCTGCTTGGTGGCTCTATATGATGTCATTGTGGATACAATTTAATGATGTGATCAGTCGTGAGGAAAACATCATGACAGAGATTTCCCTGATTTCATTAATGGCACTGTAATAGCAGGTACTTAAACTGATATGACCACAGCCACAGCCTGTGAGTCTGATTGCATCTGCATCACTGTCTTGACAAATGTTTCATAGTCATATGTTGTTTAAATGTCTGCAATGTTGCCATGTACAATCGCAATGAATGGGTCACGTGCAACGGTAGTATTATTACCACTGCTATGCAGTTTTTAGAGCTGAAACAATTAGTTGATTAATCAGACAGAAAATGAATCAGTAAATTGGTAATTTTTCAAGCAAAAATCCCAAATATTCTCTGGTTCCAGCTTCTGGATTTCTTCTAAATATCTTTCATTTTCATGAGTTGGTCGGACAAAACAATCAATCTGAAGATGTGATTTTGAATTCTGAGAAGTTTAACACAAATGTTTTGACATTTTAGAGGCTAAACAATGGATTAATCGAGAATTTCATTTATTTTGCATCATTGCAACAGTTTATTTTGAATCACAGTCACATTCCTACTGTCTTCAGCTTCGCAAATGACATTTCAATATACAATATTTAGAGGAGGCATCATTCCTATAAATGCAGCCTTTACCTTCCAACATCCTGCTATTATGATTGGTTCCACCTGCGCTCATTTGGTGAAGTCATCCATAAATAGAATTACCCATCTTTCTGAACTCCAACATGTGCTCTGAAAGATTACAGTTTCACGCCTATTTTGTTCTCACCCGTTGCATTTTTAACCCTTTGCTTCTTTCTCCTACACATTCGCTTTCAGTGTTGGCCTCCAAGCAGACATACATAAGCTACAGTAACCATGCCATCTAAGCCAGAGTCGAACCATGGAAGAGGAGCAAGGGCCAGCCTGAGGAGAAATCACCTGATTCTGGGGAAAAACTGGGGAAATACTGGAGGACTTCCTAGCTGCTACAGCAGAGGGGACTGGGGTGGAAAGATGGGAATTTGTCACTCCATAATTGAAAAGGATGTCATATTTTTCTAGAGAATCAGGTAATTCATGAGAAATTAGTAGATTTGCAGAAAGGAGAGGGGAGACGTAAGGGAGATTGGACAGTTAATTTTCCTCTTCCCACCATTCCTGAGGCAAGTGAGCGGCGACTAGCGACGTTTCCAGACGCAGGCTGAGTGAACCACCTGGAGACTACAGTATGTTTTCCTTCTGAAGTGTATAGCACACAATTTCAGATCTTTCAGAGGCTGAAACGTTTGTCTCATTTCAACAAAAACAGGGGAAAAAATGTTTCATTTTTGCTCAAGTCAAAGGCGGTTGACATGATGAAACAGTTTAAAAAAATGTAGTCATTATTTTTGGTTACTGGCATTATTGGGGTTGAAAACTGCAGTACTATTCAAACTGTACATGCCTTACTACAGCACATTCAGTACTCCTACATGAACTAACCATACGCGAAACACCGGGAAATAAAGCAGTGGATCATCCCAGTTATTTTTTTTTAATAAATGTTTCATAATAATGATTATGATGCTATCATCTTGGCAAACCTAGTGTACAGTCCCAGAGCATGCTTGTGGGAGCATCACGTGTACTGTATTGTGTTGTCAACGTCTATGGAATGCAACATTTGTCATGGTTGTCATTCACAGTGGAGATGTAATTTTGGACCATTACCCGCTGGGTTACCCCTCTGCGAAATAAAGAGCTTAAAGCTTTAAAACAAAATTGCCATGGAATACCTTTATAGTTTACACAACACTCCATAAATGTCAGCCAGGACTTAAGAGATTCGTCGATGCATACATTAAACATCCAAGATTTAGTGGCCCTTATTTATCATGCACTTGTTCGCAAATTACAGCTGTTGGATGATTGTGAGAAATTCATGTTGGCCCATTTGTTAAACTTCCAGCCCAGCCAACATCAAAGGTGCAATTCTTGACATAATAACACACTTGCATTTGGTGATCCCTCCACTAAATTACACTATTCAGCCTTATTTCCATGTTATCTTGTGTCTTCTATATTTGTGTATTTCTATGTTTAGAGATATACATATACTGGATATATAAAAACATATTCCTAATTTCTACAGCAATGAAGCTAGGGACAGACTATACTGTTATTCTAAACGCTTGACTTTTGAAGGAATAAAACAACCCAACAGTCTGTTATCATAATATCACACCAGGTCGATTGCATAGGACAGCATTACATGAGGTCCTCCTGTGATTGTGATGGATACGTAATCTGTGTTCCCTGCAAAGGATTTTTTCCAGAGATTCTGTTCCTCTTCTGGGAGATGAATTTTGAGGCTACCGTGGAAATGATTAATGACAGCTTTAAAGTATTTTGGGTACAAAATTAGCCTCATGTAGCTACTCAGCGTGAAGATCCATTTTGAAGAAGGTGCAAGCTCAGTTCCATCAAACAGCCAAAATGTTCAAAGCTAATTAGGAGGATGACATGCATAGCACTTCATAAGGAATGTTTTACCTTTCAACAGGCTCAGTACAATCTTTTTAGGGATCAACACTGTTCCCCACAATCCTTGGGAATCGTATTTTGGTAATACATAATTGGTCATTTACTTTCAATTTTAAATACATGAAATAGTCACTTAATTTAGCCAAAGTGGCCTTTGTTATTGTAGACCTGCACTAAGTGACAGGGTCACTCATAGCGGTGATCACACTGAGAATCAACAGTAAAGTCTGCAGCTTTTAGCTTCATTTAGCGCATTGCTTGGGTTTTTTAGGCAACACTGTATGGTTGAGTACATAAGGCTCTCACTAACCCCCTGAATAGACACTAATTTCCAGCAAACACTGAGACACACTGACTGCACTGCACCTTCCAGGCATGAAACAGCAGAGAAAATAAGTAACCCAGTGATGGCTAATGAAAGTTTAGCATCTAGCAACCCTGAGAACAGAGCCAGTGAATATTAGACTTGCATTTGTCAGTTGGTCAGAAGCATGACACCAACAGGTTACCCATGTTGTTCTGTGTATGAGGGATGTGCAAGTTTGCTAACATGTTAATAAACTAATGGTATCTCAGGGTTTACGGTGTTTCTCCTCCCTAGTGGTCAAAAATAGCTTAATGCATCTTTAAATTTCTACGAAGTTGATAAGTATCACTTCTCCTCTTAACATAAATTTATTGATTTTCACAGATATATTGACAACGTCTCATTTTTAGATTAAAAAGGGGTATGTATAACTGCTTGGTAAATAAGGGCCTGTGCCTTCATTCTGTGCCTCATAGTCATTAAACTACTCCGGCCATTCTTTCCGTGGATGGTGTTGTTTGCATTCCATTAAAGTGTATTTTGTTCAAACAGAAGGAAGAGAGGACTCAATGTACAATTTATAATTAAGTGTTTAAATGCCATTTCTGTCTCCAGTCTCTGAAGTATTTGTTATAAACAGTAACTCTGGAATTTGTCTCATTAAATGTTATCCTCAGCAATGCAAAAATATGTATGTTGCATGTCAAAACTCATAACAAGTCATGTGAACAATCTGAGAAAAAGGTGTAATGTCCAGAAGGAAAACTACTGCAGAGGATTATAAATAACTAATATTTTGGTTAAATCAATGATTCCCTCAGCTCTCAGCTTTAACAAAAGTCTAGGGTGTTGCCGCAAATGTCGTTTTCTCATCATTTGATAAAGTATTGTTTGTGGGATTGTTTGTGTTTGTGAATATGATAATTTACTGCTTTTTTTTGCCCTCCCTCCCGCCTTTATTTTTCTAAAACACTTTGTCTGTGTTACAAAATAGAATACGTAAGTGCTGACTGAAATTAAATGGCAAGTAAATGTACGTTATTAAAATGGATTGATCATGTCTGCTTTATGTACTTAATTATTTAAAAAAAAAAACAAAGATAAAAAAGAATTACAGTGCCTGGATATTTATGAATTATCTATAGAAAAAAAACAAATGTGTAGAGCATGTTCATTTTTATACAAGATATTTCTAATAAAAGACTGTTTTGCTAATAAAGTGTTTCTGCTTCTTCTTAGTCAGCATATTTCATTAGCAATCCAACACAGAACAGAGTATATTTCACTTTTAATAGTAACATAGAAAAGCATTTCCATATGTACTGGTCACAATCATCTTCATCAGTAATCCTTATTGTTTTAATGACCAAGATGACACTATATGCAAGATCAAAGAAATGGCATAGTTAGTGATTTTAATTGTAGATGCACAGAAATGTTGACTTTTACTCTTAGATCGGCATTTAAACAAGCTATTATCTCATCAGTGCCGGAAGACATGTATTCAGATGTTTGTTATAATTACAGCTGAAACAATCAGTTGATTAATCGATAAGTGACTATTTTGATCATCTATTAATTGCCATTTACCAATCAATAAATCCCCCCCAAAAAAATCTGATATCTGCTTCAAGTTAGAATTTGCCGCTTTTCTTTTCTGTTGGCCAAACAAAACAAGGCATTGGAAGACGTCACCTTAGGCTCTTGGAAACTTTCATGAACATTTTTCAGTATTTTATGACAGTCTATATAGACCAAATGATTAAACACTTAATCGAGAAAATAATTGTCAAATTAATTTACATTAATTAACATTAATTGCATGAAATACAGTATAAACTAAATTTGTAAAGTGTTAATCATGTCATAATATCTTATGGAATGGCAAACTCAGGTTATGTGAATGCACCTGATGACTGGTGGATAATTTATCATCATGATTTATAAAGATTGGAACACCACATTCAGATCACACACAACATCTCACATTTGGCTGGCCCAGAGTTAAGACTCGTACATCCCATGACAGAATCAGGATTTTCCATCACGTCATTTTCACTGCTGAATCATAAAGCCTTGTGATTTGCCAGACGAGACGCTGTCTGGGGGCCGAGAAAAAAAATTGATTTCACCATCACTCAAAAATACTAAATTGGAAAGTAACATGGGGAAGATCTCAAGGCCACTGTTATATTCACAACTATGGAGAAACTGTCAAACATGAACCCAAGTTAAATACGATATGGAACTGAATGACTGAATGCTGCATGTGTATTGTGCATTTCACCAGTAATCAGGGAAGCCTCAACCTTAACCTCGGTTTAATAGTGGATCAATATTGTCAGCTACACCTGCAGCATAAGCCTTGAACAAATTGAGAAAATATCATACTACCTATAAAAGTTGACAGAATTATGAGCCACTCTAAATGAAAAGTAGAGCTAGTGAAACTATCTTTATGGTGGATATACTGCAGGGTGGAAATTGCCACCTGGGTGATCACCGACAGGCACCATCATTAGCCTTGTGTTTTGTGTGAATCGCCTGCCCTGCACAATTAGCGACACAGCAGTATATACAAAATTGTCAAGTCCCTCTTTCCCTGTAATATATAGGAGACTGCCCAAGGAGGAAATGTACATTTTTCAAGTTCTAATAAAGTCTCTCCTCCCTGCCGCTAACTTCCCCAGACTACTACAAAGCATTTCTGGGTTTTATTAGAAAAGCAGGTCTCTCAAACTAAGGGTTGTTGCTGTTTTGCTCTGTGAAAGCAAAAGCCTCACTTTTCTTGCTCTTTTTCTTTGCAAGCGAGTACATTGTCCCAACTCATAGGACCAGAGGATTAATTAAAAAAATACACACTCCGTAAGAAGTGGGCCCTTAATCTGCAGTGCATTTGTTTTTGGTTTCTGAATTTGCAGCACATTACACACACTTCTTCAATATTAACAGCCAAGCAGTTGTCCCTTGGCATCTATGAAGGGGTAATCAATCAATAATCATTAAAGTCCCCATCCAGTTCCAGCTGTGAACTACAACACTAAAAGAAAATTCAGTTCAAAACTTGTGATTAAAAGAACTGGAAGATTTCTGTTGCACTACCATGTTTGACCACCTGGAAGAATTGTATGCAGAGCTGAATTTGCCACACCACATCCAGACCTCTTAATACTCTACATCACTGGCATAGCATATTGTACATTTTGGCATAGCTGAGGATGAACAGATCTGCTGTAGAAAATTTGCACATCAAGAGGCCAATTTACTTGTCAAACAGGTGCAGAGTCTCTGCGACTGCAAGGAGGCCCCCCAAGGGCTGAACATGCAAGACTGCTTTACAGAAAGGTAGCCCATAATATAAGTACAATCCTTAGCTCTTCTCCATGCTGTCTGCATGCTGCCTGATAACAAACTTGCCATTGGAGAATGGTATGTATGCGATAATTTGTCAGCTGTCATAATAAATTAACCTAATTCATGCCTTCCTCACCTGACTGAAGGCACAGTGGGGACTCCTGGTTTCTTCAAGACAGTTTTATAAAAGCAAAGTGCAGAGACACATATGAAGACATGGGTTTATCACATCAGAACCCTGCCCACTGACATGTAGGAGAGAGCTGTGTGCTGACTGTTGAAACACCACACTTGATTCTTAATGCTCATCATTTATTTTTATGAAATGATGACAGCCCCAAATGGTAAGACCTCTTTGTCATAGCATTACAACTGGGTTTATTCTCATGCTTTATTCTCATAACATTAGGACAGTAACGTAAGTATTTTGGGGGAACTTAATTAGATAGAAGCTAGTAAAGAGTGACAGGAAAAGTTTCCTCAACCAGATTTGAGCCCCGGACAATGCAATGAGATGGTGCACATGGGCCACTGAGCCACCAGGACACCCCATTAGGATAAATTCTGAGAGAAAACCTTACAAAAAAATTACCTTGCATATGATGAATTGGCAAACCCCCAGTATTTGTCTGCTGCCGAAGACACTATACTCTTACTGACCTTTGTAACTTATAAGAGTTTTTCAGACAAAAATCTTGGCTGTTGAAAAAAACACAGGCCTAACGTCAGGTGTAATTATCGACGGCTGTAGGAGATCCTGATTTGTACACAAGTAAACAGAAATGGTAACTGTCATGGGCAAACCCCATGACTTAAGTCAGATTCAGACACACAGTTAGAACAGTTTACGGTAATGGAGAAAACAAGACAGCGGAGGTGGGTGTAAACCGTTTGGGCAAGTTAAAATGTTTGTTACCTGTGGGGCGTGTCTCTTCCTCTGACCGGGACCTGAACTGGCAAACCTGGCTGGAAGGTTCCACTCGTATAATTAGAAGGGGTTCCGGGGGAAGAGACCAAGTGTGAGGTAGTGGTAGGGGTGTTTTTTCTGTTTGGGGAAATGGCTGTTGAAAAAAAAGTCTAAAATAAACTTAAAGGTATTTTTAGGTAATGCTATAGTAAATCGGAAGGTGTCTATCCTTGTAGGGGTTGGGGTAACAGATAATTGAATGTCTCTGGGAGTGGGTGAGTCCACCTTAATAAGAGAGAAGGCTGTTACGGGGAAAGGAGAAGAGAGGTCGCAGCGCCTGTTTGGGGCCCGTTAGTGGCAAAGCCAAAAAGGGCCAGGGTTTTGGTTCCTTATGTCATTAATTTTTGTGTTTGTTCTGACAGTCATTGACGGAGGCACTGTAAATATCTGCCGGGACCTTCCATTATGAACTAAATAAATTCACATGGACGGTTAATTTTGCCTGAGACCCCTTTCAGTTGCCTGGCTGATCGGCCAACCATCACAGTAACTCTTCAAGTGGAAGTCACACAGACTGCCTATGCTAGAAGATTTTTCTAGAAGTTGTTTCACTATATTATTTCTCTCAGATTTTTAAACATCAGTTTGATGTTACGTGTTTGGTTGCTGAGACAAATGTACTACTAATATAAAATCCTAAAATGTCAGCCACAGCTGAATTGTTTCTAAATCTCTGTTAGCCCTAGCTATCCATCGTCTATGCTACTCACACAGTAAGCAATGAGATTTTGAATTCTATTTTCCTGTTAAATTTTTCATTGCATGGTTTTTCAGCCCAGGATGCACTGTTCACCATATAATTTCAACAAATTACCAAGAAAATGCCACATCTGTTGAATATTTCCTCATTAAATGTAATATTACCACGTTGCCATTCCCATTGTGCAAATGAATAAGTACTGTTCATGAGCTCATTTAGGGAATACATGCTGAAAATAAAAAGGTTTTCCTCATTTGAAATATCACTTCAATATTTCCACTCTGCTGCTCTAATCAGCAAGTGGGTATTTTATTTCGTCCCCAGGAGGAAAGCATTAAATGTGGCCAAGGCGTTTGTTTCTTTCTGAACGTGGTGAAGACACTACGTGGATTTTAAGTCTGCGGTGAGTGTAGATTGAATTTTAGCCCTGCTGGATTGTGGTGCATCATAAAGCACAGTGTGCTGAACGAATGAGGTCAGAAACACTCCTATCCTGTCTCTTTGCGGTCAAACAGTCTAGGGTTGTCCCAACAGCTGTATGCTGTGTGCCATTAATCTCAACTCCATGCACATGTGTCTCACTCTATGTGACTGATGCGGCTTCTGTCAACTTATCCTGGCACTAGACAGGGGTTTATTGTGAGTGATGGAGCTAGACGGCTGCAAACCTCTATTGACAAAAGGAACGAATCTAGGCCAGCTGGAACTACCTCTTTGCTATGGAAGGCTGTATTTTCTCATGATATAAATAATATATAATGCATGTATCTTGCTGAGTAAAATAGTTTCACATCCCAAAATACATACTTCGTTTTGTTCCTTTTGCATAGTACTTTATTAAATAACTCTGAGGTGCCTCTATCACACTGCAGGTATCCTACTTGAACCAGTTCTTACAAACTTCTTACAAGAAGGAAAAATAAAACACAAAACAATGCAAGGGGGGAGGGGGGGGGGGGATTTCCTGGGTAGCACAATAAATCACAATGACAACCTATACACTATTTTGTGGCCCATTACAGCAAGCCTGTAGCAGAAATTTCATTTGGACCTCCCTTGACTAGTCACAAAAATGTAGTAATCACTATGAAATAATCTTACTGTAGTTTCTTCTCAAGGAATGGTTCTGCGGTCTTGACTGTGTCCTTCCTCCAGTAAGAGTGACAATTTCCTGATGGGAAAGTAGCATTGAACTCTAAGATACAACAAAATTTCAACGTTAGACTCTGACACTGGCTGTAGAAGGTACAGTAAACGTCATTACAAAGCTATCACCATAAAGGATTCTGGTGGTCTGGCACTGTGGTATGTGCTGCAAACGTCTGCCATGCAATCAGTCTATTTATCCCCACAGGCACAGGTAAACAACACACAACAGTCTGAATGGTTATCAGTGGTCAAAAGTGCACTAAGTGTTCTCAGAACTCCATAACAGACTGCTACAATGCGTCATCCATCCAGGATTTGTAGAAATAAACCAATTCGAGTATTTTTTTTTTAAAAGGTATATTTTTGTTAAATTTGAGAACAGTGCAAAGACCATTATTGCTCAAATCTTATTTGAAAATTGACCAGTGGCGAAATCATTTGAGCTAAAAACTAAATTACATGTGGCTACAGCACCCCTGTGACCAATCTGCACAATCTGCATCAGTGCAATGACGCATTATTTGTCTATGAGTGATTATTCCTCCAAGTCAAAAACAGCCTATGATGGCTGATGAACATGTGCAATACAGCAAGTACTGTATGTGTCTTTCAGTTGTTCCTGTGTGAGACGCGTCTGTTGGGTATTTGGCGCAAACAGATGAGAGTTTCATTCCAATGTGAGAGCACAACGTGACATTAAGGCATTTTGGTGGAAATCTGTTCTCAAACGATGCCCTAAGAATAAGGTTTGACATAGTAATAAGTACGCTCCAATACGATGTACATGTGACTGTCATCTAGACAGGCTGGTCTTGGTTTAATACATGAAAAAACATGAACATTTAACTGAAACCATCTTAAAGGGGCATTTGTTGCCACATCTTGACCATACGCATCCCCACAGCATCACTGGGAAAACAAATTAGTACTATATAAAAAGGTAATTTCTAGGAGACAGGGTTGTTCTGGCACATCACACATCTGACTAGGACTCGTCACAGGGTGATTCTATCAACAAGCATAAACTAAATAAAAAACATGAAACAAATATCGAATGTGATTATTAACAGAAATGTCAGTAAAGCAAACTGTACTGTGCTAAAGAATAATAGGTAATTATGTTATGCGTATACTTTGAGCTTTCTCCTTCCAGTTCAAATCCCCACAGCCACCTGAAGGCAGCAGGACAGATGCCTGTGATCGATCACCAGCCTGCCATGCTGTCATTACAGATGGCCGGCCACAGTGTTTACTTTGATTAAGTCAAATAACCTGAAATTTGGACATTGCAACTATGCCAATAAAACAATTGCCTGACTGAAATATCTTTGATTAACAGTAGAAGTAGATGGCAAACCCTGATAATATTCACAAAACATGAGCAACTTAAGCTCATCTGGAAGGAAAGCCATAAACAGTTTATTCATGTCCCAAATGATGATTCCCCCACCAGGAAGAAGTCCTTGTTCAATTTGTTTGAACAAGAGCATTACCCTGCTTCTTTATAAATGTTTAAAGGGCTTGTGTATCTTAAGATGACATGTGATATTTCAGCACACATTATATGTGTACAGTAACTTTATTGTGATTACTCCCAACAAGGAGTTTATGGACATGCTCCATCAAACAATCAGATGGGTAAAGTCTCTACACTGGAATTGGATAATTGAAATTCAAATGAGCACATATCTACTACAAACATTAAATCACCCGGGAAGAAACTCATTATGCATAATAGCAGCCTTTTCCTGGACCCTCAAATAATCTTAACAAACTGCATGACAGCATAATGGAACCCTATTGAGGAAAGATAAATATTCCATCAACAAGACACTCGGCTCCCTCTTTAAAATTGCCGAGACAAACACAAGTTTGTGCAACCAACAAACAAAAGCTCCTCACTTGTCTTTCAAGGTTGGAATTATATCAACAGCGGAGATGATCATTATTAAGCAATCTTTGACCTTGAATTTATACATGAATACAATATCATGCACTGCTGGAAATGATCAAAACTGCTTTACTCCACTACATTTATTTGACAGTTTTAGTTACTTTGCAGGTGAAGATTTTCCAAACCAAACATGTGATCAGTTAATGAAATAGGATGTATTGTTATAGATTTGTATAGAACAGTACATCCCTTAAAAGTAGTGTCACTAAAAAGCTGCTTTTACATGAATGCATCAGTAATAATTATACAATAATATTAAATGTAATAATATTATAACACTAATGAGTCCTTTGATTTTACACTTTACCAAAAATGCTTTTGTACTTTTACTTAATTTAGCTTTAGATTGCTGTACTTTTACTTGTAACAGAGTATTTTTATATTGTGGTATTGCTACTTTTACTTAAGTAAAGGACTGTAATACTTTCTCCGCCACTGTACAGTACACAGACAAAAAAAAAAACACACAGTCCAAGACAGTATAACTTACAGTACAAGGGACAGAATCATGTGTACATTGCCATCACTCCTCACATAATATTAACAGCATTGCCCACACTGACGGGGTGAATTAATGGACCTGATCACAGTATGAGGCCGCTCATTTATCTCCAAGTATTCACATGAGCGTGTGTGTGTGTGGGCATGCTACTGTTTGTGTGTCTGTGTGCATGCCAGGTGGATGAAAAGTCAGGTTAATACCACACTGTGGAGTCTGTGCTTGTAGTCTTACTTCTGTGAGGACGTCAGGATGTCAATCAAATGTGTACATGTCCTGACAGGAATTTAGTCATATTCTCGATGCTATTTTTAACCAGTCTCCACAGCTGTTTGTGCTGTCTTTTCCTGTGCTGCCTTGTGGTCTGGTTTTCGCACATCATCATCATCATCTAACTGGATCATCCACACGGAATAACAATATTTAAGATTGAACTGGTCAATATACTGCTCATTTATCAGTCAAATTAATTGCATGCATCACATGTACACACACATGCTGCTGTCTTTATTATACATTTGGGTATGTGTATATGGTTTCTGCTACCCTGGTGACACTATTACAGCTCATGATTTAGGACTGTCAAGACTCTGTGCCATTATTCTTCTCATACAGACCAGATTCCCTGCTCATTCCTCTGCTTCACCTGCCCCACAGTAGGTATTTACGTGTTCAGTTAGCTGTGCTACAGAAGGGGCTGGCCCATATGTCTCCCTGAACCCTCTGAATAATTTAGCCCAACAGCCATTCCTATAAAAACCCCATCTATATTAATGAGCAGCCTCCAACCATTTGGATCACTGCATGAAGGCTGTGGACCCTCCATCATGCTTGAGGTGTTGCAGAAGGCCCGCCTTCACCAGACAATCTCATGCCGTGTATGCAAAGAGTAGATACAGTGTGAAACACTGGTCTGTTCAAATTTAAAATCACACCTTCTCCCATTCATCAACTAGCGACTGCGTCCACTAGATGTTACAAACACCCAGATCCTCCCCTACACAACCCAACCCATTGTCATTTTGTATCCTTCATCAAAAAGGTTTGGTTCGATCCGTCTTTTTTAAGAGCTTGAATGAAAGTTCATCCGTGTGGAAATGAGGTTTGCTGCCACGGCTGAGTAGCAATTTCTTTTTTTCCTGCTTTTCTGCTTTATTTGACAGTGACAGTATAGAGAGACAGGAAAGCCAGGAGAGAGCGAGAGGGGGGTGACATGTAGCAACAGACTGGGTGCGAACTCGGGCAACTGCGGTTAAGGACTCGGCCTTGAGCTAACGGGGGTCCCCACTTCTGTGGTAACGGACAAGAAACATGTAACGTGTTGCCCAAAAAGAGAAAAAAATAATTAAATGGCCAGTGCCTCTGCACTCTTGGATTGTGTACATTAGCAAAGAGATGCTCTCAGCTGTGTCTTGACTTTGCCAAATAGCTGCTTAAGTCCAACTTCATCTTACAGGTTGTCAGACAAGGAACATAAACAAACTGACCATCCCAACATGTCTAACTGAGAAATATAGGAGATCACCAATCCCATATAGGTGCAAACTCCTAGATGACAGCGGATTTAAGATTTCAGATAAGATATGAATTTTTTTGGTTTGAAAATTGTAATTTTAGTCTATTTTAAGTCTATTTAGCACTGATGTCTTATTGTAACGGCAAAATAATTCAGTGACTTTAATGATCATTGTTTTTATGAACCTTTTATAATGCTCAAAGGTCACTAATCAGCATCAACAGAATATCATGAGCTGTCCTCGCTGCACATGGACCATATTTACCGTAAACTGTCTTCTTGGATTAGAAAACACAACTTTTGAACCTTTGGGGACAGAAAATCTGTGTGCAGTGTTCTCCTTTTATTATTCAGAAGGCATCATGGCACATGCCTCAGAGATGTGTAATACCAAAGTGCCTTTATCAAGACAACCCAAGTAACCTTCTCTGAAACTGTTTTGTATGAAAGTACTAAGCATTTACTGGCATGTTGCCTCTGTTGGTTCACCAATGTTTCACAGTCTACCCAGTGTACTTAGGTGTTGATTAGGATTCGAAATAGAAATGTTACCCCTGTGAAACATTCACAACTTGCCAAACATTTGAAGTCCAAAAAGCCAGTGGAAAAAAAAACTGTGAAGTCACGGTCCAGTGGCAGGAAGTTCAGGAAGGGATCAAATTACTTCATTTCATCTGAACTCAGTTTGAATCGTTTATGAGAGTTTGGATATCTCCTCTGTTTTGTCCACAGATCAGAATGAGCTAGATTTCATTTGTGCCACTAATGTGCAACACCGTCAAAGCTGCGACAGTAGAAAAATAGTGCAAATACTCAAATCCATAAATATGAGGGCTGTTTTATTCAAGTACATTCAGATCCAAGTAATTACTTTGGGAAAGTGGATAATATTTTTCATAAAATGAGACACTGGTGTGGAATAAACTTCCTCTCTCGCCTGTCTAATGAAATAACCTTGCTGCCTCAATTTGTCACTTTTCCTGCATCTAATGTTTGATCTGGAGGAACCAAACATGTAGCTTTACAGTTGCATATACAGTAACAAGAAGTAGATCAAAGCATTTCTCTTTATTTCTTATAATTTTCCTTAAAACATTTGGGTCTTGACTTCACTTTAGAGTTCACAGAATTAAACAAAGACTAAACTATTTTGCAAAAATGCAAATGAAGGCTCTTAACACTCCTGCACTACACTTGATTATTGGCTTTTGAAGTACTGTTGAATGATCAACAGATTATCCCCATTGATGCCTTTATGATGTGCCAGGCTCAAACAATGCATTGAGGTGGAAATCAGCTATTGATCACCACTAGTTGGTGAACTTCCCTAAAATGAAGATTGAAGAGCAGTACTGTGCAATATTAACTCTAACTGTCCTACCCTTTCAATCGCTCTCTCTCTCTCTCTCCTGTTCCAATAAACATCCAATAACACTATGCCATTCCTCAGCAGAGCATCTGCTGCCATGGCTGGCCATTTGTCTTTATGGTTAGTAATTCACTTACCAAGGGGAGCAGTGTATGGCCCAAACTTCCATCAGCAGAAGTGTGGTTTTTCATTTGAGAGTAAATGAAATGAATATAGGAAATGAATAAGCCAAGGAATAAAAATGGAACAAAAAGAAAAATGAAAAGGTCCTTATGGCCAACCACAAAAATAAAAACCTCCTGGAGTTCTGCTGTACGCCATAATAATGGCTTTGTATATGGAGCAGTTATTCACTGTCAGCATGCAACAGCTTGCATGTAAGTTGCGTGGCCACCATCCAGTGAAACAGTTTGCATTCTTGTCTGCCACCTGTCCTGTCTGTGGTATGCCGACATATCTATTAGAAGAATATGAGTTTACCCTGGAGATTATTCCTCAATGCGTTTTGGCATCTGCAGTCGGAGTAAAACCACTGTAATCACCATGCTGTGTCACCACAGAGAACGACGCAATGACTGGCCTTTCTTCTGCTGACAAATATTACCATGACAAAAATCTCCTTTGCTGAGATGCCAGTATTAATCTTCTCCCTGAACTCACACTTTGTCTAAATGCAGTCAAGCAGTGTTTCTAATTGTGGATCTTGCTGTAACTTTTCAACAATATAAATGCTCCAAGAGAGCTGGTGGAGGGTGATGGGTAAAGGTGATATAATGAAAGGTGGACCTGTCATTGCCCCTGTAAGTATTATAATGACTGATCTTACTCCATCAAAGATCATGGACACCAGAACAATGTTTAACTTACTGTGACCTGTAACAGCGCTATTTTCTGTGGGGAAAATATTTTACAGTTTGTTTTAAATAGATTTTGCTCCTGCAAATGATTTCGTCATTACCTTTTTTTGTACGGTGCTTCATTAAATGTACATCTCTGAAGAGAAACATAATGAGGTAATCTTCACTTTCACTAAACGAGAATCATTTCCGCAGCCCGAGCACCTCCTGTATCCTCCAGAATGCAATGCCAGACAAAATTATAAAGGTGCAAAGATTAAAAGAGAAGACGTATGACACATATCTCTCTGTCACTCTGTCAAGAGCAACTTGGCTTAAAACCATTATTCTCTGAAGTAAAGACAGTACAGCAGCTCTTCAACATAATTAGGAGAATCACATTTAGTATCAAAAATAATTAGAACGTATGTTGTGTGGAAACTTCATTATTGGCTACTTTTGAAAGACGAACAAGTGTAAGGTTGTTGCAATGCACCATTGGAGAACTACTGGGTTTGTACCATTAAAGAGAATTCAAATTTGTTCTTCAAATGTACTGTTTAATGACAAAAAAAACTACAGTATGTGACAATTCATCTATTTTTAGTGCCTTTATTAGCGATATTTGAAAATAGTAACCTTCTTCACAGGCTTTACCAGCAGGAGGGACGAAGTGACAATATTCTGATGCTTCCCAGCATGACGCAATCTGCCAATGAGTAGTGTGTGTTAAGTGCGTATATTGAAACTACACACAGTGACAAAAGCAAACCTTGAGAAACAGATGCGATTCTATCTTCCAATTTCATGCTGATAAGCTGCAACCTAATCCTTTTAAACAGTTATTAAAAGCAGTAGAAATTATTACTCATGGCAACATGACCTTCTACACGTACAGGAAATTAGATATTTTAAAGCCTTTAAATATTCATTCTTGACTATTTTATTATTAGTTTGAAGTATTAGATCTTAATGCAAAGATCTAATTAACCTTCCATACATTGCATATATCTCCCAGGATGACTTCAGTCTTTGTGTTTATTATTATGTTTTTTCTGTACCTTTTGAACTTACTATTGCTCCATGTGAAGGCCTGAATATAGTTTGTGAAAGATTCTCTTAAAATTCTCATTTATGAAGTTCAACACAGCAGTCAATGTCTAAAAGAATGCTGTTTTGTCTGGTGAATTATTTTAGCCTCTATAGGAATAACCACAGGGTGCCCAGCAGATTATTGATGAAGTAT
The DNA here is from genome assembly GCA_036023855.1 of Gadopsis marmoratus. Lineage (NCBI taxonomy): Eukaryota > Metazoa > Chordata > Actinopteri > Centrarchiformes > Percichthyidae > Gadopsis > Gadopsis marmoratus. The sequence goes on along the minus strand of JAVQJF010030992.1, from coordinate 16,940 downwards.
ATATTTGCATTTTAATTAATTTCAATGGAATTCATCCCATTTTTAGACCCTGTGATTTGGGTTTCCTGTGGTAAATCTAATGTACCATAAGACGTCTGCTACCTATTGTCTAAATATTTAAATTCACACAGAGGCTAGTTTTGAAACCCTTCAATTCATGATAAAAGAGGGATGAAGCAAGCGATGAATCACACAAAATGAAATGTCTTGTGTGAAAGAAAAGAAAAGTGCATTCTGCACCTGCATACCTGCACTTAGACATCATGTTGATTAGCACTGAATTACTTCTTAGGATGAAGAAAGTGAATATGTGGGTTTCAGTCTTTTCCAGGAGGTCTCAGAAGAAAAAAGAAAATCATATTTATTGTTGTTCAAAGGGATATATGAGGGATCAGGAGGCTTTGGAGACCATTGTGTAGCTGGTGGTGGATTAGACCATGTTTGCAAAGCCTGTCATGGCCCTGAACTCCAGGAAGGATGACACAAGAGGACTCCCACCTGGGGCTTAAGACAGCACAGAAAGAAATTAAGACACCTAAGGCGAAGCTACAAGAGCAAATAAACCTACTGTAGACTCAGCAGAAAATAGACGTTGCTTTACATAGCTGATTTGTGTCTTCATAATCTTGCACATTAATCTATACAACTTAATTTCCCTATCATATGTGACCTTAACTCATTCCTGCATACTTGAGTGCACGTGGCCGTGTTTTTTTTCCATGTTTTAGGCTACATATTCCATGCCACTCACTTCCAATATGCACATCATTTTATGCATGATGAGGTCACAGATATGGTTTTATTCTGAGTCACTCAGCACCTAACCCATCATCTTACAGTACAAGTACTCCTTTTGTCATTACGTCGTATATAAGAGTAAATTGAACGTCCTGTTTCTATTTTCATATATGTGTTTTATTTATTTTTTTGTCCTTACAGATGCAGTGCATTAGGCTTGTTTGGAGCCAGGGCTTCTTTTATAGTGAATAATGGTTTCATCCTGCCAATAAAGAGGTGGAGGTATATCATAGCCCTCATTAAGCAGAGCTATTATGAACCTGCTGGTGCACAGTGCCAAAAGACAGGATGAAAAACTGTCTCTCTGGACTTCCATTTCTCTGGCCAGAGTGAACAATGCAGCTTTCCGCTCCTCCCTTGATATCATTTCAGCAGCCCCAATAAAATGGTTGTATATTCATGCTGGGACATTTCTGTTTAGTTATAAACCATCTGCTCCAGGTCTCTGTAGAATTCCCTGTTTAGAAAAACACATGGGGGGATGTCCTGCAATAGATTTAATATTGAACATCACATTTCAATGGAGGCACTTTATTTTCCAAATGCAAGCTGAGAAAACCTTTCACATATTGTATTATCTGTCACTTTTTAATAACCAATGACAAAAGGTTATACATCATGCATTTGAATATGTGACGTGTGCCAAATATGACTGGATTTGATTTGGATGTTTCTAGGGTTCAGTCAACTTTGCATGTAACACAAAACAAATGAGGTATGTGAAAACACATCGTCAGATTAAAGGTAAATTCTCATATGGACATAAAGTGTGGTTAAAAAAAGTATGAAGTCACTGCACATCCATTTTTGGAGAAACTTTTAACATAAATTACATTTTGTTTGCTTAACACAAAGGTTCCAGCCAAGTGCCCAGATGGACTCGTCTATCTAAATATAGCCGCCTCAATGTGCCAATATATCTCAGTTTAAAACTATATAATGATACACACAAGAGTCTGTGTTTTTATTAACTGCCCCCTGGAAGACGCTATAGAGCACTGCAGTAACCAAGAACATTTACAAAAAGTATTTCCAAATGCAGTAACTTAATTGTAGATATTGTTGTCTGTACTGTGCATGTTGTGTTACTTATTTTATGTATTGGGATTTACTATGATGTATTTTAACCAACCTGTGAAGATTTCCGTATTTGTGGACAATAAAGATTATAATTTTTATTATGAACAACAGTTCACCCTTTGGTAAAAAGAACAATGGAAAAGGGGCAATAAAGAGAGAAAAAACATCACTGTCATTAGTCCCACAGAGCTCATTATGATTCGCAAATGACTATTCAACCTGAATTAAAATCTGACCATAGTTCAGCCTGGCTTGTACACTGACGTGATGCTGCTGGGCTGAACCTCTTTCCCTGAGACCCATACACATATCAACAGAACACAAAAGGGGTTTTTTGCTTTAAGACTTTATAAGTACTCCTGATAGGTTTTTAATCACACTACTCTGTTTTGGATTAGGGTCAACTGTTCTAACCCATTAATCTACAGCATGTAGAATAAAGAGGCCTTGCCAAATCGTCTAAGGACCTAAAATTGCCTCAACAATGCACCATTTTGTTTGACACAAACAAGTTGTCAGTTCTGTCTTATGTGCTCGCTAATTCACTGCGACAATTGGTCATGTGGTGTCTTTTCACATAATTTAATAATTCACATGTAAACAACCAAAACCCTTGCACAAATTTTAATTATAACCTGTATACTGTAAGTTGTCATTGGTGTTACACCATAATGGAAGACAGAGACAGTGTGACTGTTAATTAATGTTTTATTTAAATCAAACTTGAATTACTGGTATGCATGTATTATTTGCATATTTGCGTTTTATATGGGAAATATCTGCAAGACAGTGAGTATATAGCTCACTAAAAGACTACTGGAGCTAAATTAGTTGTGAGCTCACATACTGTATAACTTTTTTGGTTTAGTCCACTATATTATAGTTAATCCTTTTCCTGTGCAGTTCAGTATATAGTATACTTCATTTAATAAGTAATATAGCATAAGCTGTCTGTAAGGAAAATCTATCACGAACGTCAGTGACCTTGTCCTGCATGGTGCTCGCTATTTGGTGTATTATAATATAACAGAGGTTAAATATTACTACTGCCTCATTAGAAAGGAATTTTACACTGTCATGAGCTGTGAGTGGCCTTTTTAAATATTTGAAGCCCAGTATTTACAAGATCAGTTAGTGAACAGGAATTATTTGGCTGTCGCATCTGCTCCCAACGATCCCATCCAGGCAATGAAGCAAGTGGTTGCATATTTTTGTACAGTTCTAAATAAATGTGGAGCACAAAATTCTCCTCTAATCAATATCTCAGGACATCAACATTGCTCTAGATGTCACATTAATATAAATGCTATTGTTGCATAATGTTGTTTTCAAGTGAGGGAAACACGCAAAATGAAATAACCTGTGTGCCCCTGAGAGAACAGTATTGTATTCACAAATTAGGTCCAATGCTTCAAAACAGGCTGCGGTCCTGTAAGGTCACAGTAGTTAAAATGAAAGAAAACTGTTGGCTCATGCATTGGCATCTCCATTTTGGCCTAATTACCCTACCTACTGTAGGTTTGAAAGTGTCAGAGACAGCTTAGGGGATTTCTCTCAGGCGTGTTTGCTTTGTAAGGCCCTCTAAGGTTTCACAGTCCAGCGGCAGTTAATCACAGAATGCGTGACTGACAGACTGACTGAACTCCCTACGCTCCTTAGCGTTTAGTCTTTACATTACTATTTTCTGACAAGCAGCTCTGTCCTGTGCAAGACTGAGGAGCGAATATTGTCTCTGATAACAGTTACATTTGACTTAACCCTTTCTTTTAGACTTACTTTACAATGAGTACTGGGAATTTAACAGGTTATTATGTTAAGAATAAAAAATTATAAAGGTGTTACAGCTGTATAAAGTCAAATATTTATAAATCACAAATACAGAAACACAAGACTAAGTCGACACCCATGCAAGCAGATCTACAAGGCTGTCCATAGGCACAGTGGTGCTTTGAGCTAAATGTTAACATCAGAATGCCAATATGCTTATGTTAAACAGGTATAGTGTTTACCATGTTTGCCATATCAGTTTAAAGTGTTAGCATGTTTACTAGTTTGTTAATTTGCACTATGTCAATGTCATTAGTTTTGCCGGTATTTGAGTATTTGAACATTTTAAGTGTGGGGATCATCTACATGATTGCAATTCATTCTGAGGGGAACACGACTGTACCAGATTTCATGGCAATTCATCTCATATTTGTCGAGACATTTCACACTGAACCAAAACTGTCAACCTGTTGAAGGCACTAGAGTGAAGGTCACCAGGTCATTAAAGTCATATGGATACATCATCTGGCAGCCATGAATGTCAGCACAAACGTCTATCTTGTAGCTGAGATATTTCACAGGATATGTGAAAAAATGTAGCTGCTAGTGGCGCTGGAGGAAAATTCAGGGGCTCACCAATGTCAGTCTGCTTCATCCTTTGGGGACAATGCATGTCATGGCAATCCATCCAATATTTGCTCAGGTATTTCAGTCTGGACCAAGTGGGGGACTGACCAACCAACAGAGTGACATTACCATCCCTAAAGTCATGCTGCTAGCGACCAGAAACCATTACGGAGGATGTTCTCCATTCACCAGGTGGATGGACACAGCATGATGCCTGGGATGTTAAAGGGACACTGAGCAATGATTTCATGGATTTTACTCAAAAGTTCTCTATTGCCCCAAAAGATACCAATATGATGCCACTTCTACTACTTTTACTTTCAACCACTGCTAGAAATGTCTTGAATAATTTCTTGCAGCATGTAACTTGTTAACATTACATATCTTCCACAGTTAAAGGTCTTGATTTAGCTACCTCCTCATTAATAACTAGTTAACATTTCTAGAAGGAACAAAATGTACATATTAATCCACTAAATTGCTGACTGAGGATCATGTTTATATGTAGCAGCTTTCTTTGGGTTACTCAATTAGCAAAATTACCTACCTAGTTGTTTTCAGTTAAAGAAAGAGGAGCCAACTCCTCTCAGTCTTAACATCCAACAGCAGCTATATGGTTTCTCAGCAGAAATATACTGACGTATTGGAAAATAACATATTTTATGATGCTTTCATTGTCTTCAGTCGTTTTTTTTTTCAGCTCTGACATAATAACAAAACATTATGTAGCTATTTCCTACATCGTTTTATAACCAAATCAAACTCCTGTAGCAGGCAGCTATTTAAATTGTGGCTGAGTCAGTGCTCCGTGTGTACCTGCAGTCTGGGAGTTAACTGACGGGTCCATTCAAGCTCAGCAATTTTTCCTGCTTCTCTTCAAAGTAACTCCCTTAACAAGTGAGAATTAAAAAGTGCATCAAAATACATAAAATCAATTCATATTCAACGTGTCAGACTGCAAGAGAATATTTTAGTCTAAAATCAAGGTTGAAACACAGGTTCGCTTTCAAGCCTTTAACACTGAAGCTATAGTGTACCACTATAATGGTCCTGCACCCACTTTGAGGACTCTCAGTGCTACTCACAGCCAATTAATTGTGACAAGGACCATGATTGAAATGTGTTCATCCGCATACTTGGAAAATTGTTAGACATATTGTTTCTTGCTGATGCAAACAAGTCTGTCAAAGCAGAACCACAGAGCTCAATTTAAGTGACAAAATTCCGCAAAACATAACTTTGACAAATTTATCCTATACTATATACTGTACAGCCTACTCAGTTATTGAGACGTGGTTTTTATCAGATCAACTGAACGGAGCTGTCTTATCCTGAGCTATTCTGCTTACACCATGTTTGTTGCTACGGTAGCTGGTTTTCTGAGGAGACATAACAATACTGCCCAGGCTCACCTAAGATCCCCTCTCTCCTTATTGGTATCAAGAACACATTCAGTGGCCAGAATACATATAGCAGCTATCTTAGTGTCTCCACTACACAAAGGCTGTTTACTAAGAGAATAAACTTGATTACATGATTTGTTATTGTCTGAACTTATGGCAAAGGGTGGTGTGTCTTCCAAAAGTGAAGGGAATCCTTCTGCAGTGATAAGTGGATCAAGCGCAAGGTTACTTGAAAATACTGACAGATGCTAAATTCAGTTATTTGTGATTACCGACTGGAATAATTCATGGAGTTACAACTTTTGTCAAATAACCAGCAAAGTACAGGTATGTAGAGCATTTTACTAACAGCTGATATTTAATGTCAGGGTGGATTTGCTGTCTTGCAACAAACACAGATGTGGCTTGAAATTGGTTTAGTTAAACAAGTCTAGTGTATATTTTTATGCATGGGATCAGGCACGCTGGGTGAGATCAAAAGGGCTCAGTCAACTAATTAATTAATTTGCTCTGGAACAACAGGATTAGCAATGTGGATGTTGACATCTCCAGTCAGAATTACTTTGTCAAAGTTAGACAGTGTGCTTTCTCAATAGCCTGGTTGCAAACCTCCGAATCACCACCCGCATCTCTAATTTGTAAAATGAATCTAATACGCCTGGTGTTGTGCTTATTGACAGCTAGTTAGATAAATAATTGACCAATCAGAGCTTTGTAGGCGGGATAAAAAAATGGGGTCATCTTTCTTCATAGTTCTGTAGATTACAAATTAGCCGGCTAGCTAGGAATGAATGCGTCATTTGGCAATCATCAATACAACAAATATCCCACCCCCCTCTCCAATAGGAATCAGCTAAAATGAATACGATATCATGCTGAATGAAGTGCAAAATTGATAATGATAATGAGTCTGATTATCAAGCTATATTTCAATAGCCATTGCAAACAAATAAACATACATATATGGCTGCGTTATGACAGTTCACAGGTTCACTTTCTCTCCCACGGCTGTGAAACTCATCCGAGGATGTTTACACTTCATGTAGGCACTGAACAAACCTGTAAAATTCTATACTATTAACTCTCTTTTTTGACAAAAATCAAAGAAGGAACAAGGAAATAGAAAGCTTCATTCCTCAAGGAACCAGAGACATGTGGTGGAAATATGGGTTCCAACTGCTTAACTGACAGCAATTGAACTACAGTCTACCAGAATCTTTAGGCTTTTGTCAGACCAACAATAGCTTTCCAGCAAAACACTGCAAGGGTTTGTGTTGGTTGTGTTGCCAGAGAAACCGGTGAGAGGATGAAATATGAAACCAGGCAGAAAGTATGTTTTATTTTCCTTTGATGCAGGGTTGCAGAACTGGTTTAGGTGATAGATGGACATACATATGCTCTATTAATTTAGCAAATCAAGGTTGCACGCACAAAACAAACTCATACATTCATTGGCAATCGGGTTGTTTGTTTTCAATCATAAGAAATACATTTACCACTGGTGAGTTTCACAAACCTTCATCATTAATGATCTCTCACTCATTATTGGTCAACGCTGGTTTACTTCAAGATTGAGCCACTAATTGCCGAGGAAGCCACAGGGGCCCATTGAGCGAGGAAAGTAAATTAAAGTTAGCCCTGAGACAATACTAGCTAAAAACACTATCTGAGAAGATAAACACTAATGCCCATTTTATCAATTTAAATCAGTTTCAGCTTATGTTATCAAGATGGAAAATAACATTGTGCCGTAGTGTAACTAACACACAGGACACTCTTATGATTATGTTGCCTATACCAATATTAGCACAAACTACATTATGTTTGACAGCAACAAGTCAGCATCAAGCACCAGCACAAGTACCTTAAGCAACTGACTCTGCTGAAACTACATTAGGTCTGCATTCAGACCCATCACACCAAGATGAGAGGTAAATTGACTGCAAAGGAGGCATCCACGCTAAGTGACAGGGAGGCCACAAAACACATTCCCCTGCTGCTTCTGAGGTGTTCTTGCTGAATGGCAGCCGCATATCATTTTTGTCAATTTATTCTGATGGATGTATTCACCTGACCCACAGATGGGGGCATTTGTCTCCCAGTCAGTGGAGTGCAATCCGAATTCATTTAACCTCCACTCCAAAAATCTAATGTGCCATCTATTAAATGTGGAGAGAACTCACTTTTGAACTTTACTATGAATCACAATTACAGTTCTGTTTAATCCAATGTCACAATCCACCAACTCATTCGCTTGGAGTAACGTTTGATTGTGGACCTCATTTTGAAATGCATTTCCTGCTTTGTGAGTGTGGTTGGCCACACCATGCTTATGATAACTAGCATATTGTCAACAAAACAGACATTTGTTATTACAATCTTTGGTGTTATACATTAGAGATGCTCTACATCATAATTGAAATGACATGTATAAATCTGCACTGCGTTATTTAATCAAGACATTATTAAAATGTTTCCAAACATTTAGGATTGTGCAAAACCTCATTGTTAGCTTTACCAGGGAGAAACGTACCATTCTACTGCAGCTGGGCTGGAAGCACTCATTCAATCATTTTGGCCTGCAAAAACCATTCAAATGAGGAAACTCACAGTATACCTAGATATGTCTTTGTGTTCTACTGATAAGATAAAGTTGCAAACACTGAGTGTGTTTGCATGTGCATTCATTTCCTGGTTTTGATCATATTCTGGATATTTCATTTAAGACTTTTTCACAGATCCCTGGAAAGCTTTCAGTTACATTAGACTCTCCTCTTGTCAAGATATTGAAGATCAAAGTTCACCTACACAACTTATCCAGTCTCATTTAGTCCCTTACTCCTCTGCCTGCCAGTCTAGTTAGAAAGGCATCTGACACTGGGTGAGTCGAAAACAAAAACCCCTGTGGGAATGGAGTAATCGCAGCAGGGGAATGTTTTGTGCACGGTTGTCAGTGGTATCTGTAAGCAGCAGCAGATAGATATATAGAACCACGCATATACTGTAAATCAACTGCTCTGTTCCGTGCACAGGTGTGCAGGTGGCACCAATGAGTACCATTAAAATACAATTTGAACCAATTATTGCCAATTACCTATCATTCTGTCATATGTCATCCTAAAACATAAAATGTTCAAATCAGCAGCACCTTTACCTCTAATTAGAATATTTTGTCCCCCCCAAGCACAAATCTCCAAATTAAATGACAAAATTCATCATATAAACATCTTCTGACCTGAAGCCACTTTTGATAGGATGAAATTAAGAGGATGACATCGCTGTTTCAAAAGTAAAACAGTTGTCTGATCTTACACCATTATGGTTATGGTTTGGTTAGGGTTGACTGTTGGTATCAAAAGGGAAACAAACAGCAATCTCCCATGTCCTGCATTTCATTAACCCATCTCCTCCTTCTGCCGACTTTGTGTGTGACATGTCCATGCTGTTGAATTTACAGAAGAAAGATGTAAACAGTTTTTTTTATGATAATTCAACGGATAAGTCAACGGTATCCTCAAAATGCTTCACCAGCTGTCACAAATAAGCACTTGTCATCATTAGTGGCAAAATTATTTTGCAGATGAATGAATGGTGTTCATTAACATGAACAAAACAAAAATAGAAGCACTATTTCATGCAGCTTTGGTGCTTATACAGACCTATAGACAGTATTAACCTACAGATCAAATATGGTGTTCTGTGACTAAGTATATATTGTATATGATATATAACATCAGTTTTATATAATGCACTGTCTGCAATAACTGTATTGCTGAGGATTGTGCAGAAGCAGCGTGGGCTCTGTGTTGGGCACAATGTCTGAAGACTTGCAGGCTATGAGGAGAAAAAGAAAGCGAGGAGTTGTGAAAGCCCTCAGGGTGGCTGTGAATTAAGTGAGAATTTTCTTCCTTTTCGCTTCCTTTTTCTAGCTGAATGCTTAAATATCTGATCACTATGGCAGAAAAATGTGAGGAAATGTCATATCTAGGACCACGTTATGTGTTCTCATGCAACAAATGTATTGCATAAAGTATATACTTAGTTCCTGGTAATAAAAATAAATGATAGAAAAACACTTAGGGGTGGGGGCAAATTTTGACAGACCAAAGAAAGAGGAACTCAACTGCACAGAGCACAGTGCAGCGGACTGTGTACATCACGCACAGGACATGCTAGAGGTATAAAGACAAGCGTTTGGGCGCATGTAGGATTAAGTAACATAATGGTTAGCTTTGCATATATGAAAGTGAAATATTTTGTTGATAGTGGGGGCAACTGTGCTTGTAAATTATTTTTCCATTCATTCTCCATACTGTTTATCCTGAAGGGTCGCAGGGGGGGGCTGGAGCCAATCCCAGCTAACATTGGGCAAGAGGCAGGGAAACACCCTGGACTGGTTGGCAGTCAATTGCAGGGCAGACAAACAGACATTTAGGGGAGACATTCACACCACATTCATACACTGATGGGGACACAGTTGCCACGCTGGCCTCCACCAAGGGCAACTCAGGGTTCAGTGTCTTGCCCAGGGACACTTCAACATGCAGACAGCGAGAGCTGGGATCGAACCACCAACCCTGTGGTTGATGAACGACCGCACTATTCTCTCAGCCACAGCCGCCCCTTATTATTATTTTTCCAGTTCGCACAAATTCTTTGGGGCAAATGTGAGTGAAAATCACACCCAGTGGAACATGGTTCAGTACAGTGTAGTATTTCAGTGATTTTAAACATTTCTACAATGGAAAAACCATTAGTCAAGGGTCTGCTTCAGCCAGCTACCGTTACATCCCGTGGGTTTGTCTGCACCCCTGATTCCCTCGTTAGTCCCTTGTCTATATATATACACACACCGGTTCCTTTCCTTTGTCGATTCATTTCGTTTGTACCCCTGATTTCATCACTGTTGTACTGCTTGCCCTGTGTTTAGTTGCCGTGTTCCTGTTGTGCCCCAGTGGATGTTCCTCGTGCTTTTGTGTCCGGACTTGGACTTACCAGTTGCCTGTCTTCCTGCATTTGGGTCCCTGTAGCGTGTACTTAGCATCCCGTAACAGCTACTGGGTATGATGCTTACAATGCAAATGACCTGTTTGCAGTGATTCATCACAATCCTGCATACCTTAAGTGGGATGAGAAATGACTGGAGCTCAGTGATCAATGTAATTCTCATCTGTGATTTTCCCACAGAACATTTAAGAACGGGCAAAGTTACACAAAACTAATTACTAAGCAATGTATGACACATTTTTTTAAGATGAATGATTATGGAGACACCGTTAATCTCAGACTGCCTCACCGATGACGTCTAAGGTCTCGTGCCTAAACTGTGTGTCACACAGACAACGAATAATAATGCTACACAAAGTGCAAACTATGGAGCATTGATTGAATTTAATATGTCCATAGATCAAGTTATATGACTTGAATTACTATTAAGTGAAATACATTATGTCATTCATTATTGGTGAGACACAACATTTTCTTATTCATAAGCTGCTGGATGTTTGAATTTTCTGTGTGGGTGGTGGTTTGTGTGATCATTTCCCAGCATTTGCCTACCTGAGTTTCAAACCTTGAAGTCACAAAAATAATGAGAATGGAATTTGTACTCCTAGGAAATCTCTCCAGTAAAGTACAGGGTGATACATTAAATGTAATTACATCTTTTTTTCCTGGCAGGCTGGAAATTTCCACCAACTAAATTCAGTGATGCTAATGGAGGCTCTGTTGTTTAATAAAATGTAAGCTTAAAAGGTATTTTTATGAGGGGGTTTCTTTCATCATCATTGAGGAGCAAAGGCCCATTATTATCACAGGATTATTTGTTGCCATCATTCCCCAGCATTGCCTACTTAAGGCAGGAGCTGTAAAGAAGAGATATGGTCTCTAAAGGGGGAGATATACAGCAAGCAGGGCTTCACATGACAAACGAGGAGCTTGGCCCGCGCTTATTTATGGCTACTTAAAGCTGTCAGTTGGAGATGATAAAGGGTGACCGCTTGATTAGAAAGTGTTAGATCGGTCCAGTCCTTGTGACCCGCGACAAGAACAGATGAGCAGGGGAAAGGTGGTGAAAGCGCCGGTGAAACCTTTTTTTTCCTGACAGGTTCACTGGGTTGGGATTATGGCAGACACGAAAACATGACCGAAGAGGATATGGATGTCAGGTTGTCTTGAGAGGTGTGCCCGTGTCAGCTTTATTTCATTAATGTTCAATCTAACCTACATTTGTAATGACTGACATCAAGAGAGGTGCTGAATTGGGCGTCATACATCGTATTGTGAAGTTAAATGATTCTGTGGTAAATAACATAAATTGTAAGATCAAAGGGAAGACGGCAAAAGGAGGGTACTCTACTGGGTAATAGGTGAAGAAATTGATTTGAAATCAATTTGCAATCACCTTCACTACTACATTATGACCTTTATTGAACATTTTAAATGTGGGCTCTAAAGCATGTGATTGGTGGCGGTAGTGCTGTTTCCCCATTCACTTTCCAATTTCTTTTAAATCAATAAAAAATAAATAAACAGTGCTAAATGAATGAGCTTTGTCTCATGTTGAAAATCTACAGAAGATTCATCTCGACAGGCCAGTTTAAAAGATCCTCGTCAGTAATTATGATTACAGCTACCATATAGATCCTCTAATAGGAGAGCTTATAGAAGTTAAACTCAAAATTTCAGATGGCTTATCTGCCATTTTCTGCTGCAATGCAATTACACAATAGTTCAAAGAGGCACTTTGAGCCCTGTTTTTTCTAAAGTGCTGCCGCGCCATCTTAAGTGGATGGTTAAGTATCATGGTCTTCGTGAAGCGGGTTCTGTTGGTTGATGGACCAGGATTTGCTGAGAGATAGGGAGCCACGCACACCAGACATTACCAACAGCTATCGCACCAGTTTGATCACAACTCTAACTGTCACACGAGTCTTCACTCAAAGCCATTAAAGAAATCAATTGAACTCTGGGGTAACCATCCCAATCTTTGAGTTCAAGAGAAGGATAGTTCCAGAGTGATGGAGCAAAAATCCTATATGTTTCCCTTAGTTGATCAGTAAGCTTAAATAAATACATGTCCATGATAAGGTTTAGGAACAGTTTAATAATAGCATCTGAATGACTTTTCTGTTGCCAACGTATTTTGTCCTATTAATTAAACACCTATTTAAATGGTTGCATTTAATCATCATTTAAAATTTATAGCCTCTATCCATGATGAGTTTGTGATAAATAGATAATGAACACTACTAAGGAGTATTAACGTAAAAACCCCCTCTGGCATAAAGGACTCCCACAGCAATATAACTGATAAAGAGAGAAATAGTCTTTCACTTGCTTGACTTCTTCTTCAAGATGATTGACAAGAGGGACCCAACAAGAAGCCGGTGGGATGTGCAGAGTGTAGTTAAGCTACAAATACAGATTGCCCTTGACCAACATACTGTGGATAGTTGTGACTATTCATTTGAGTGGATTATGGATCATGCTGTGTACAGTGTTTTTGCCAGTGGCTCACTTGTCATTGACCGCTGAAATTTGCAGACATCACGGTGTGATCACATGAAACGATCTATCAGGTATGTCGCCGTCATTGTTATTTACCTTTTGAAACACGTGAAACATTGACTGCATCATTTTTTTCCCCTAGCAGTCAATGCAATATTTGTTACAGGCATTCATTATTACTCTGTACAAGCATTCAGAATGAGTCTGAAAACAGTGTCTATGACACTGAGCCTCTAAGAGAATTTTTTTATCTTTTGTTAATCAATTACTGGCTGTAAGCCATATAGAAATACAGTCGTCTTCCTGTAACAACTCACCCCTTGCAAGATCCTTTCTATAATGTTGTCAGTCACTTAACAATCTGAGCCAGTCGCTGCCACTTTTCATGGACGCACATTTCAGGGGCGCAATTGCCCCAAAGTATTATGTAGCATTCCCAAACTTTTGGTAACTATTAGTCATTTAGTCAGAAGTTGTACAAAAAATTAAATAAAATGAATACATAAAGACAAAAAGAATTTCCAGAATTTACGGTCATCGAAGACGAAGGAAACCCCCCAGATATTCACATCTCAGATACTGGAATGAGAGAATTTCAGGCACTTTGTAACAATTATTTGATTTTTAAGGTTTCTATACTGAAAAGAATGATGTTAAAATTTTGGTTTGTTCGTTTGTTAGAACTCCCATTTCACAAGCTGTTTACACAGATCAGTTTAGATTTGCATTATGCTAATTATGTTGACCACTGCGGGTCAATGCTGGTGGTCATAAAAGCAGTGCAGATGTCACATACAACACCAGAGACAGAAGGCAGATGGAACTTTAAAATTAACACAAGGGGCAAGCACCTCTCCATGGCTGCAGTGGCTGACTGCTGGGAATGTTGAGAATGTTGATTTGATTTCAGATGTTTTGAGCCTGCTCCGTCAGAAAGACACGGACAATATGACAGTAACAGGGTCTTGTGACACAGGATACGTGAAGAATTTGTGCGATTCAGCCAAGACAAAACTTTAACAATCTCAAATAAGATTAAATGGGAGGCAGAAATCAACAATTGACTGACAGCTGATTTATAAAAGAAGAACACCGATACATTTCAGCAATAAGTAATATGGAATGATTAATAAACATTATTATATGTGGTAAAACTGCCTGTCCGAGTCGGTTTTGCAGCTTTTGCCCAGCTATGTACGGTTGCTGTGTCACATTGAAAAGAATGACAGTCTCACATTTCTCCCAAGAACCTTTTTCATTTATCTCAGAGATAGCCTTGCCATATCATCATATAGTGCCTTTCTCATAGCCCACAAAATGAAAAACCCATTCAATGGTTGGAAAATAGCCTGAAATTCAATGAAGAACATTACTGAATTAAATCTGCATTGAATATAATGTAATTATATGTGTTCTTTTTTTACAACCTGCTTTTTTGAAGCGGTCCAGTTTAATTTATTTTCAGTTTCACCTGAAGTAAAAGGCATTGAACCCACCTGAGAAAGCATAGATTTTATTGCACATTGATCAAAAGGCCTTATGTCCCAAAACTTTGGAACTGTCATATGCTGCTTGATAAATACACACTGAAACATTCAAGAAAGAGATGGTCCTTCAGAATTTCATGTTGTGAAAAGTAACAGAGGGGGTTCATTTACATGATGCACTCTTTACAGGACACTGGATTTAATTTTGCCGTGACTGCAAATGAAGGAAATCTACTGCCATCTTGTGGTATCTACACGGAAAGAAGACCAACCTGGTCTTCAATGGCAAAGGAGTCACCTACAGCCAAAGGTTCCCATCTGGGCTGCAGAATATAAATTAATTTATAAATGAGGAGTAAAAATATGTGCTCTGGTATTTAGGATATCTAGCATTATCTTTCCTTCCTTTTGAAGCAACGCCAAAAATACCAGATGGAAATTACTTTTATTAAGTATGATTTCCCAACCCCAAATTCATGTGTTTTCGAGAATATTCAGCTTTCGGGAATTTGTCAGGATGAGACTCTTTGAAAGTTGTGTAATGCCTTATGTAATGGTGGTGCCTAAGGTTGTATTCTTTTGCAACAGCGACGTTTCATTGCAAATGAGGCATAAAGGTGTGGCTTTACTGAAAGTTGTCATTATGAGGCATACTTATCAGTCCATTCTTCATTAAAGCTGCGGCTTTCCACGTCAACTTTCCTCTTTAAGCTCTTTGAGAGAAATTTTTTTGCGTGTCTGGCAAACAATTCAAAGGGCTTTTCTTTCTGCTTCCTGAAAGCATTTTCCACCAATCAGGACCCTGATAGCATCAAAACCAAGTAACATATCCTGCCAATCAGGACTCCATTCTGCAATTGCATTTCATGTCTCATTTCAAGTGTCATTATGGACATCCCATGTTTTTTAGGGGTCTGTTCACACTGATATAGGTGTGATATACTGTATATAACAAAAATGACATTCATTTTTACAATTAGAATGAAATATTAATAATAGGCTCTATATATAATAAATAATAGGCCTCTCTCTTCCTCTGTTTCTCTCTATGATTAGTTATCCTAAAAACCAAAGAGAACCTGGTGGCAAGAGTGTAATTCAAAAATCAAAAGCAGCCCTACATTGACTTTGCTTGGTATGAGAACAAAATTTATTCTAGCTATTTCTGATCTTAATACTATGCATGCCCTAGACGGGTTGGTTCTGTCTCAGGGAGCATTTGTCATACCCAGTGGCCTCATGCTTATGTTTCTTGTTTTAGTGTGATGTGTCTTTAACGGTTTGTGCCGCCCCTGAATGTCCAGTGCTTCCTTCCCTTGTGTGGTTCCCTCCTTATTTGATTGTGTTTCCTGCCCTTGTTACTCTCCCTCCTGTGCTGATCCTTTCCACCTGTTCCCAGCCTTCACCTGTGTCTGTTTCCCTCGTTAGTCTGTGTGTATATGTGTGCCAGTGGTTCACCACTCACTTGTCGGTGCATTGTCGTCGTATGTGTATATCTCTGGCTGTGTGTCTTCGACTTTCAGCCACCCATCTCTCGTACTACCTCATGTTGCCTCGTCTCCCCCATGGACTTTCTGTTAACAGCCTTGCCTCCCTATAAGTGTCCTTCGCTTGAATAAATCCCTTCCCCTTCACCTCCGCTGTCTGCAATTGGGTCCTTCCACTGCCTACACCCCACGGTCCTTGACAGCATTCACTTTAGTCAGTATAGTGATAGTCTGAGCTATGTCATATTTACAGGTCTCACAACACACACTGTGCATGAAGGCAGGTGAACAAGATATCAAGTTGTTTTTGCTGCATGTTCTTGCAGAATAATTCTTGCAGAGGGAGCTGCAGACATGAAAAGAAAAAAAAAATGAATGTCTGGTGACATTGTGACAATCCAGACTGATCTGTGTGGTGAGGTTACAAGCTCAATACTGTATTGAAGACTGTGCCATGTTTATGTCAATCCTGGGCTCTAACGCTGTGGCATGGTGTTGAGACCAGGAGGCAGAGTTGCAATCCTACCCGCTTCTCTGTAAAATCAAGACCACCACTGCACCAGTACAACAAAATAGGAGAAGTAAATGTGGACTCTTAAATATTAGGTCTCTGTCATCTAAAGCTGTACTAGTTAATGATTTAATATCATTGACTATCACATTGATTTATTCTGTCTTACTGAAACCTGGCTGTGTCATGATGAATATGTCAGCCTAAATGAATCCACCCCCCCCAGTCACATCAATACTCACATTCCTCGAGGCCGAGGAGGTGGAGTTGC
>JAVQJF010030991.1:0-23261 GCA_036023855.1 Gadopsis marmoratus | reverse complement strand
ACACACACACACACACACACACACACACACACACACGTGTTTTTCTCTCGTGATCACAAACACACACAATGCCTCCAATGAAGCTTGGATGAAGCAAATGATAATAAACACTCTTTATTCTGCAGACTACTGAATTTTGGTATTTCTGGTTGAAAATAGAAAAACTTATATATAACTTATATATATTTTTCTTTGGTCAACTCAAAGATAAAAAAACATTGGTGGTCAATTTTCAAGCAAACCTTGTCATACCCTAAACCATTATTGACACAATATAGTTTTTAGACATGCTAACAAGTTAGGAGGTTGAAGCTGTTGTCACTTGTTGTAAACCAATCTACTCCAATTTGAAGAATTGTTATAATTAATATTTATTCTGATCATAAATAATCTTATACATTTAACAGATAGATTCAATCAGACAAAACTAAATTCTCTCAGTTTAATGGCTGGAGCACATCTGTGCCCTCAACAAGCCAACATGACTAAACCTGTGAAGTCCTGCTAGTGTCCTCTCAAGGCTGTAATGATCATTGCAGCACACAATGTGAAAGTGTTACACAGAACAAACATAGTGGTGATCTGTTGAGCCTTACCAGAAGTGAAGCAAGAATAAAGTTTCTCCTTAGGGGCGAGGCTAGATGAAAGGCTATATGGTCATTAAATCAAAAGGATTTATCCCTTACAAATCCTGGCAATCTTTAACTTTGATGAGGAACAGTATTTTGTACACAAAGGTGACATTTTGACAGAGTGGGAAAGTGTCCAACACGGTGTCCTCTGTGTCGCAAGAACGAGTTCAATGAATTTCATGCAGTATTTCAATACGATTTTGATATTTCCTGTAGATCAAATCCAACAAAGATGCTAGATGAAAGGTGAGGCCTCAAAAAACATTACGATTCATTGTCCAGGACAATGGGCTACTTACTCCATGTACTGCCACAGGTTTTCTCACTAACAGTCTCTCCTGGGGAAAAACTAAAAACGAGGGAAAAGCAAAAGGAAAAATAATTATTTGTCTTCATATATCCATTTCTTTTTCCAAAATTATTGTCTTATTCTTTCTCAGATTTATTGTTTATGGCACTTCTATGACTCCACATTTCACAGCTAGTTATGCATGTTTATCAATGAGTCCGCTCACCTATTAATTAAATTTTTTTCAAAGAAAATGTTTCTTGCGCATGGTGTGACCATCAGGGGTGATCTTGCAGTTAGTAACAGACCACCTCACATCACATGCTTTGGCCATGAAGTATAACTCACGCACACAAAACACACTTGGATTCTCGTGGTATAATCTGGGCACTAAAGATATTCATCAGGAGCTCAATTTAACAAGTACGGATTTCTGTAGCCTAATTCAACAGTCAAGGACAGAGAATTACAGTACAGTCATAATCTGATCATTCTTCAGTGATATGCAAGCACAAACCCACATGATCACACAGAATGAATGTCAGAAACAGTCAACACAACAGTAATGTACTTATTCAAGTTTTCACCCTCAGCACCAACCCTTTGAAAAGCCACGTACATAAAAACAAACCAAACATTTCAGTATGACAAACTGCTGAAAAATGTGCAACATGAGATGGCAAATAATAAAAGCTGCCAAGATGATGTTCGAATGTGGTCCCAGCCATGCTTACAAAGAAGAAATACTTGATTTGATATATTTACAAAGAGTTAAAAGCTGTAGATACAATACATTTCTTCTTATTGAGGGTGTCCATAATGTACAGTGACTGCGAGCTCAATGCACTGCAACTTGAGAAAACATATGCTGCTGCATGCAATGTTTTAGGGTTGTTATCTCCAGTTGCTTGTGGATTGTCAGATTATAGTGCGCTCTGAGCCACAGTACATATGACAGGATAGACCCCTGACTACTCAGATCACTACATCCTATATTAAATGGTTCAATCTTTACATGTACGTGAATTTAAATTTGGATATGTCTCTGATGTGAAAGCCAGCAGGAACCAAGCAAAAACCACCTCAGCTGAAACCAATGCTGTAATTCCTTAAGATGCATTTCTTTAATTGGCCAATGGTAATTTGGCCTGGAAAAAGAAAACTTCAACAGTGTCTCAGCAGGAAATGTCAGTCTGTTGTGTGTTTTTATGGTGATTAACGTTGTCCTCCAGAAATTTAGAATTGCACTTCCATAAAGTTTGAAGACTCACAAGAGATACATTTAAAAATGAAATGTTGATATAGAAGCAGGGCTCAGATTTCATGACTTGTAATCTATTGTATGGGTCAAACTCGAAAAACACTGGATCCTATGTTTCCCATAATGCAACTCTATGGCATCATTCGTTAGACCTTTCCTGTCTGGTGGATGCTAATTTCTTTCAAACTCCACATCCCAAATTCGTAACACAGGCTTTCTGATCATTTGAAGTCTCAAGCCCCAATCTGAGGTAACTCGGATGACGTCATTGGGGTTATTTTATCAGATTTTAGAAAGCTCCCTCCAGAGCCACAGAAGACATTATGCAACTGTATTCAAAGGTTAAGTAAACTGATCTACATGTGTAAAAAAGTACCCATTTAACTTGAAGTATGGGACCCATTTGCCTTAATTAACAAAGTATATCTCATGCTGTCCCACTTAGCTTCATTGAATGTAGCATCAAAGATCCAATTTTCATTTTCTGTTTACATTACTTGACAATGACAATGATGAGATTTAAACCATTTTAGGCGACAAATGTCCTTCTCGAGTGAACGAGAAAAGTCACAGGCGCCGTGTCCATTGTTTTCCTCCAATCTTCTTGAATCTAACCACCAGGCTGGTGTGGATGGATTGTAGCATCGGATGAAACAGTGAGGGAAGTGGCACAGGCTCATCTTTTAGCCAGTTGCTGAAAAAGTTGGTTCCATCCATTCCAAAAATCATTGTAAATATTCACAATCCACCTGGAAACCCGAACACTGAGCTAACCAGTGCAAGACACTACGAACACATATTAGTGGCCGCACAGTTTTCTATGAACATCTTATATGCCGGTAGTTCATATGTATGTTCATGTATATTCCCGCACCATAGAATGGACGAATGTATACATGTGCACATAAATCCTTTGGGAAGCGATTGGAGATGCAAGCGTGTGCAAATACAGTCTCTGGAATAACACAGGAGCATGGGGGCACACTGGCCTCAGATGTTTATGTGTATATGTGTGAGTCAGTACGTGCAGGTGTTCCAGTCACATCCATTTTCTGCCCTCCTTCACAGTTTGTGTGTCCCAAATCCCCCGTGTGTTCCTCCTCCTCCTCTTCCTAGAGGACCTGCTCGGTGCTAGAGGCGGAGATGTCCAGGAGCCTCCAGGCTGCGTTGGGGTTCAGCTCCTCCTGGTCACGACACAGCGCCCAAACGTACATCATCCTCATCACCTTCCCCTGTTAAAGGAGAAGCACAGAGGGTCAGAATTAGAGCGGTGAACAACCACAACCCATTAAAAGTCTGACTGATTTGGCTTGTGATTAGAATGTGCAACTTTGCAGACTAGATGCAATATGTTAACATTCAGATATACAGTATAGGGGTTTAAATCCTAGTGTATTCGTTATATGAAGTAAAACAAGCCAGAGTCCTATTGCTACATCACACCTGTGAAGTTCAGAGTTATAAAGACAAATGCGAATGGGACACGTGTAGCTCTGATCTAATTTCAGCCATTTGAGTTGTTTACTTCCTAGAAATGACTCTGATTATATGGAGGTTCACTATGCTGGTGCAGTAATTATGAGTTTATTGACCGGATCTCCTTCCACAATGTCTCCTTTGGGGCTGCGGATCACCATGACAACCTGAGCCTGGAAGGTGATGATCAGCACTGGGCCCTGGTCCATCATCTTACCCATCGCTAGCTACAACACAGGGAGAGACACACATTTACATGAGACGCGTAACAAGGTTTGTTGTCACTTTCTGCAACAACCTGACCTACTGCATGTAAATGAACTGAATGTCTGTTAAGAGGGGAAAACGCTGAATAGAGAGGTGGAAGAGTGAAGAAAAGATAACAACCAACACTTTATGTATGATGGCTGCTGTACATGTGTGCAACACTTACATCTATGTTATCAATATCAAGGATTTTGGACTGGAAGAGCAGCCCCAGCGCTCTGGCCTGCTGGATGGGGTGGGCCAGCTGACTGTACGTCTGAGGTCAGGTACAAGAAAACACACATTTGACCTGTAAATGACACATACTGTATACCAACTAAGATGGACAGACCAACAGTAATTATTTGTTTGTGATGGTTTTGATTTCTGAAATGGCGATTTTGTGGGTTTGTAAGGAAGGTAGCGCTACACCATGCTCTCCGGCAGCACGTATCCTCAGTAATTATGTTACAAGATGTTTAAGGATATAGATCAGGGGTTTTCAAACTCTGAGACTATGGGCCTCCCCTCAGAGTTTAATGGCTTTAATTTCTGGATGCCTATGGGATCATGATTATGTTATTTGATCCCATAGACACTCAGCAATTGAGCCTAATATTGTTGTTTGACACAACATTCAGACTATACCAAATACATAAAGGTCTGTTCTAAGGCATTTATTAGTTTCTCACTCTAGGAAAAATGGAAAAATTCCCCAAAACTACTGTATTTCTGAACTCTAACTAAATCACAGACATTTAGGCTATTCTATGGATCGCCTTTTGATAACCAATGTAATATCTTTTTCACTTCCATTCACTGAGCCTCCCCTGAACCTGTTTAACATAGGCAGCAGCATTAAACTTACAGCTTCATAGCACCAGTCTTTTAATACATCCAGCTCTCCACGGATCATAGCCTGCAGAAAGGACAGTGACACTGTGTTAACAAAGATTGTTTACAACAAAGGGGTATTTCACAAATTAGCCTTCCTTATTAAGGCCCACTAATTACAGTGTGTGCACCAATTAAAATGGTAACAATGGTAAGTTATGCGTCGATCAAACCTTGTCAGAGGCCATTTTAAAAATGTAAACGGACACCAATTTTAACTGACATTTGCATGGAAAGTATGAAAAAAGCATATAACCCAAAAGATTTTCATTTCGTTAAACCACATTCAACACCATCCTTTGACTATTATGTAAAACGTCTTCATCAGCACTTGTTCTGTAACCATGAAGGACACAACACATTGTTTCCTGCCACAAATAATTGGAATTGTCTTTAGCTGCAGATTGTCTTTTGCTCTACAACATTCTAACAAGGTGATGTCGCAAATGCATATACTCGGATCTAAAATAGAGTACAAATTCACATTTAATGAAGAAGAACCATCAAGTCTTAGCCTCCTTAGAGGACTGAGGTACTGAGCAAAGAGCAGAATGTGAATTAAGCAGCCAGAGTCAAGGACAGATAGAGAGCGATAGAGTGTAAAAGAAGATGGAAGAGTCCATTTACCTCCAGTATGTTAGGGATGATGTCTTTCTCACACTGTTTGAGAAAAGAGTCTTTGTCAAAAGTGGGGTCTGCCTTCACAATCTCTGTCAGCACCTCAGACATTTCTGTCTTAGAGAAAAGACCACCTGGAAAACAAACATCAACGACAGCAGCAAAGAGATCATTCAGTACTACAAATGGGGAGTTAACAAATATATCTTATGTCTATGCTTTTCCAACACCCACATAACTCTATAAAACTTCCTATGGCCAAAACATGGCACATGCCTTTCATTGTCTGCCACTCGCAAGAAATGCTAACAGGGCAAATACGTGTAGATCACAACAGGATGCAAGACACTGTAAA
This sequence comes from Gadopsis marmoratus, assembly GCA_036023855.1. Classification (NCBI taxonomy): domain Eukaryota; kingdom Metazoa; phylum Chordata; class Actinopteri; order Centrarchiformes; family Percichthyidae; genus Gadopsis; species Gadopsis marmoratus. The sequence continues at coordinate 17,490 of JAVQJF010030991.1, read as the reverse complement.
GGCCATGACACCATCCTCTACACTGCACAAAGCAATTCTCTTTAACCGCATGTTATATTTGGGAAATAAATTGTTTACTTATTTAATAGTTTATTATTTATGGTTGGAATGAACAAACATATCCATGCCCACTTCTTCTGTTAAAACTACTTATTGAAATGGCCAAAATAATTTCACACAAGTTTAATAACAACATAAAATTTCAGGTTATAATTCATATTGTACATAGATCTGTTCGACATTCATTTATACTAGCATGTTCTTACTTCCACAGCGAATTTTAAATGTGTTGTATAAATGCAGACTTTCTTCTTTCATAGTCTTAAACTCTATTATTTCAGAATGAAGAGACAATTAATAACTATCTGCAACACAAAAATCAGCTATGGTGGAGCATTACCTAGGAAGTCAGTGACTCTGTCAGTCACAGCTCTGGACGCTCTGATGAGGGCATTGTCGCTTTCATCATATTTCATCTTCATCTCAAAGTACCCTGTAGGAAACAAGAGAGTGAACCTGTGGTGAGGATACGGTGTTTGACTAAATTATAAGTGATAATGGGCGAAAAAACCTTCACCAGTGAGGGCACATGGGCCTCTGTCAAGGTAAACACTTCAACTGTAGTAGTTTATTTTGCCATCTACTGTGAAGAATCTGGTGCCACCTGTTGCCTTTAAAAGAAATTACACACATGCATACTGTAGGTCATCTATTGTATAAATATTAATTCCACAGTATGTAAACTAATAAATCCAGAGGATTTTCTTACTGTTAAAAACTACGTTATTGTCCTTGAAGTCCTTCCACTGCTGGAACCACTTTGAATCCTTGTGGAGAACGACACCTATGGCCTCTCTGCATCACAAAACACATGAAAATCACTTCCGTCCTTAAAGATGTTTACAACAAGTGTGGTTATGAATTGAAAGGGGATGTACACTGTCCAAGTGAAGCTATATCCTCACAGTAGAGGTTGGAGTTCCAGCAGTTACTCACTCATTGGCCTCAAACACTCTGGAGTCGCTGTCCGCTCCTTTGGAGGAGAAATCGCTTCTCTTCCTCAGTTGAGAGGGAGCTCTGTAAGGGCCGGCATCACCAACTTCTATCTCCTTCTTCATGGTCTCTACACCCTACAGAGGTGACACACACAGGTTAATTACAAATAGGGTATATTTCTATTTTTTGTTTTCCCATCTGTATCACAAAATAATACATTCACAGCAAGTATCAAACCATGAACTTTAGTAGGTAGCTGGGTGATGACAACAATGCGTAGATGAAGATGATGTTAAAAGATGCTCCTCCAGAGAGGTCATTTTGTGGGAGAAACCTTGGAAATTTCAGAATATTACGTCTTCTCTTCTGACCTGTGAGATGGCCTTGAAGGCGCCGGTTCTGCCCAGTTTTTCTCCTCCTTTAGAGACAGACTCAGCAGAGTGCATGGCCGTCCTGGCTGCCTCCCCCACACCTTCCTTGATCTTCTTCCCGATATCAGAACGACTCACCTCCTCAAGACCCTATGGCCAGAATGCCAATACATGCGCGCACACAAACACGTAAAGACAGATGCAGTCAATATGGCTAAATATAATATAATACCCTGTATTTTTTGACATTTTACACTAGAATATCAAACATTTGGTAGTGTAACTATGTCATAGGGGAAAACCCATAGCAGCATAATCTACAAACTCGAACCATCCATCACAGATATGATAACTCATATTCATATGATAATATGAATCGATTTTGAGAAAACAGTCACTATGTTCAGCCATGAAGGATCAGTGCTTTTAATGCGGCCAGTCTGCAGTGCATAAGTATGACTCTTGTATTGGTAAACCAGAGGAAGTGCTGATGCCTTACCTCCTTGACGGTCTCTGACAAGGAGCCGAAGGTCTTCTTAAACACCTCTGAAGTCTTCACAGTCTCAGCCTCTATAGATTTCTAATGATGAAGGAAATAAAAAAATGTTTGTTACAAGAATAAAAAAAGAATGTAAAGCAAATCCTGCTTGATGCAGATAAATTTAAATTTTTACCAACAAACCCCCCCTTCCCCCCCAAAAAAACAATCATGACTCAAAGAGACAATGTCTAATATAAAAATCAATGAGGCTACAAACCAAATAATGTTCTTACATATTTCTTTCGGGCTTGTTGGAGAGCATCAGACTCCTCAAGCCTCTTGGCCTCTTCTCTGAACTTCTTTATGTTGTCTTTCATCTCCTGGTTCTTACTGAACTCCTGACGCAGGCCATCCACAAACTCTCCCAGGAAACCTTTACGTCCTGAAGAATATCGCACCTAACGAGACAAACAGAAAACAGGACTTTAGTTGGACAGACACATAGATAAGCATGAACAGATCATTCACATATTTCCACAGAGAAGTCCATCTTTGTCTCTCTGTGACAGCAAAATACAGAATAAAACAGAGTCCATGTACTATTTAGTATGAAGGAAGAAAATTATAAAAATGGGACAAAGCAATCCGTTAAGTAAAACCAACTTTCAAACTTAAAATCATTCTTATACAAACAACTGATCATATCCTTTGACATATGTGTCATTTGAAGGTGAATGGGAGCTCGTCAGTGTGTACCTGCACAGCTGCAGATGGGCTCCCACGTAACCTGTAGGCATCTCCTCCCCACACTGAAGAGACCAGAGGCCGGGAGCAGAGGGCCAGGGCACGTCTGCCAACCAGCTGCAAATGAGAGAAAGTCACTGTCAGCAACAAACATGGACTCTGCCGAACACTGCAGTGGATGGAGAATAAGTGTCAGGCGGTTAATGGGATACTAATGAGTCGTGACCCCACAAAAATGAGCGAGGATATAAAATAGGAAAAACAAGAGTTGTGTTGTTGTGATGCTGGATCGAGATCAAGCCGTTCAGTGAACCCTCGTGCCCTGTGTGAATGGGGTGATCCTTCCCTCTAAGGAGACAAGTGAGCCAAAACCGTGCCAGAAACATGACAGCCACAATATAATAGAGCCCCTGGAGCTCTTAGGGTAGGGGACAACCATTCAGATCTGTAACATTCACTGAGCAGTCTTTGTTACTGAAGCCCATCTGTGCCCTTTGAAAGTCACTTAGATGTTTTCCTCTTGCAATCTTGATCCAAAAGCATTGCCAATGGGCCCAGCTGAAAGGATGCTTTATTTCATGCAGCACACCCGCTTGGGAGCATCTGTATTGTTATGCTTCTCAATTCATATAAAACAGGCTTTCCTTTCATTTGTCACCCATATGTATCTCCATGGGTAGTTGGGTAGTAATTACCCAAGTAAAAATGGGTAGTAATTGTGTAACATTTCTGTGACTGTAATTCTATGTACGCACCAAATCCTGAGGCCCAAATAAGAATTCCACCTATAGTCGTCTCTGCTATAGTTTAAAACACACTATTTTGATGAGTGTTACCTAAAATGGTGCCTCCATAGTATTTAGAAATGGTCACAAATTTTGACAAAACAGCATCTGTCTGTAAAGCACTAACACCTAACCTTTGGTCTTTTCCAGGTAGTTGATCCTCTAGTGTCACGGGGTCTGAAGGGTCACAGATTTAGGTTCACCAAAGTTAAAACAATCAAAATTGTGAGACCATATCTAAATACCAGAAGGGCACCATATTTGGTAACAGCTGTCACAATAACGTATGCAGCTAACTAGGATCAAACCATCTGTCCCGATATGATAGCAGACATTCCTAGTCAGGTCACAGAATCTGATGGGTCACGGCATGTGGCGTAACACTGGTATTAAAAAAGAAAAGAGATTTTGCCACCACTATTAACCCGGTTACACATCCTGTTGTGTTTCATAGCCTAACTATCCATGCGTCAGTACACGGCTACGTGTATGAGTCTAAAAGCGTCACTTTTTAACCAACACAAATGATGCAACAAGGCCTTTTTCTAACGGACATCTTGCTGCATAGAAAAAACACCCTACAAAATCCCCTTCACATAACTGGACTCGGAAAGAGTAACTAGAAAGCCGTGCGCGCCTATTCCCTTTCTTAGTTATCTGCTGGAGACTCAAGAGCTGCAATGACGGACATGAATAATTGTCTAACCTCGTAGCACCGACACACGGAGGCTGCCATCTTGATCTTGAAATGCGCGGAGAAGCACGTGCATCCTTGGTGCGGCAGCTGACCTTCCGCTCGACCAATTAGGAGCGGAGCTGGTGAGCTCGGGGCGGGGCCAGCTGTCAGCACGCGCTTTAAAGGGGAAACCCACCTTAAAAAAAGAATACATCTATTGTGAATTTAGAATAATGAAATGTCACAATCCATAAACTCAGGTGTCTGCCGAAACAAGAATTGCCACTGATTCAATGCACTCTAATCATTTAAATTTAGGACATTACATCCAAATGGGTTTCATTTGAATGTCAGAATGTCCAAATATGGCCTTATTCTCTTGTCATAAAAGAACAGCATAGACTTGCTTTGATTTCAAACTGTCAGTTAAGTGAGTACAATATCTTAAAAAAAATGACATATGTAATTGTCTATTTTAGTTTGTATATCCTCTTCCCGACGGGTCCAAAATTAAGCTGCAGCACATTCTGTATGAAGTCTCTAGAATAGGCCTACTACACAAACCTCTGTAACAAATAGTTTTGGGTTTCTTTTGTTTTAAATATATTTGTATTGTCATCTTCATAATACAACACTTAGGACAATGCAAGCACTTAGGTAGGCTCAAATATGCCATTATACAGTATAAACACAAATACATTGCAACAAAAAAGTACAGAAAATACTAAATTATTATATAGCCTAAACAAGTTCAGGATACCATATTTGTTTTTATAATGAGACCATTTACTCCATTGTCTTTCATGTTATTGTACATTGCCTCATAACTCAAATGCAACTTGCTCCATAATTCCTTTCACAATCAGATTTATTGCCAAGTAGGTTTTCACATACAAGGAATTTGCTTTGGTGAATTGGTGCATTAAAATCTGAAGAAATATAATACGTAAAAATAAGATGACATTTAAAAGAAAAGAAACTGCAGAGTAATATGACTATGGAGAGCTATACATTTAGTGCAGAGTGTTCACAGTGTTCAAGGTTCACAGTGTGCAGCTTTTCTTGGGCTCGCGCTAATATAATATGTAGTGCCCTTTAGAGGGGGGGGGGGTTATGGTGGTATTAGTGTATGAGTCCCAGGGGGGTCCTGGCCTTGTTGATGTAGTCAGCCCACAAAATATCTCCACCATAACATGTTCTATTTGCCTATTATTTGCCTCTGAAATATGGTTCCTTTAAAAAAACAAATCGGTATGAGATTCACTGTTGGCCCCGAGTTCATCACTGAATCTGAAATAACATTTTTATTATTTGACACCATACAATGTGAACCGCTAAAAGCTTTGGCCAATACTAACATTTTGCACGTGAAATTAAACTGAATTTAAATGATGTGGCCGTCCTTTGTGGCCTGACCTCGCTGCCCTTTGACTCCGGACCGTCAGCTCCGTCTGCGCGAACGCTATTTGCTGGCATGCCGGTATAGAGCGCCCCCGCGGGGGAGGTATTCGCGGTGCAGGGACTCCTCCCCTCCCGCTGCAGAGTTGGGAGCTCTCCCCCCTTCTGCGGCCAGCTCGCCCTGACAGCCAAAAACTGGCGCAGAGTCTCAGCACAAACCTTCCCCACCGTGTTCTGGCTTACAGCGACACTTCGCACTCGCACCTTTCACGCACCGTCGTCCGGAGACCAGCGTCGGAGCGGCCTCGTCTAGAATGGGAAACCGAGACGATGAATACGATTTCTTGTTCAAAGGTAAAAAAAAAAAGAAAAAAAAAAGAGATGCCTGCATTCCCGTTTACACGGACTCTCGCCGACGGAGCCGCGCTTTGTACGCGCCTGCGAATCCCTTCTGTTATTTCCGCAGACCAGATATCTGCATCTTCTAGGAAGCAGGCTAATGTGTTTTTTTTTCTGAGAAACCGCCCGGATGATAGTCGGTTATTCCAACATAATGCTGCCATTGTAGCATCACACCGCCTGCAGCTGTATGTGTAGGTACAGGATGCAGCAGCCTGTCCGTCGCTCAGCCTTTGCATTAAACTTTCATCAACTCACAGTAGCAGGATTTGTGCTTTGAGTCAACACTTTCCTTATTTATTGAAAGACATTTGGTGTTTCCTGCTCATTTCCACCCCCCACGGGGCTGATTAAAAGGCCCGTTAAGCCTCCAACTATCCTGATCAATAGGCTCCATCCCCACACGAAGCCAGCTCTCAGTGGAAACGCTGCAGCTCGCGACTTCAGGCGCATTGGCGTTGTTGTGACAATCAATGGGGCCGATCGGTGGAAGCGGTGCCAGACTCAGGTCCCTGTTCATCTTCGGCGCTCAGCTGGATCCAGAATGCCTTCCTTTGATCGGCACATTAACATCCTGGGCCCGTGGAAGCCAAAGGGCCGTTTAGATGTAACAACGTATCCTCTGTGGGATGAATAGGGCATCTGCCGGCGGCGCGGGCTCCCCCCCCCCCCCCCCCCTCTCTCTCTCTCTCTCTCTCTCTCTCTCTCTAACCCGAGCCATCGTCTGTGTACCCGGCAGAAACAGGAAGGGCAAGGCGGCCTGAAACTGTCGATTCAGGTTTTGATGAAGCCTGTTATCAGCTTCCTGCAGCCCGAACCAGCGCGACGTCAACAGGGACAAAGTTCGGCTCTATTTCCTTTTGTCGAGGGATGGAGGAAACACAAAGAGAAAAGGCCCCATCTCTGCTGCTGTGAACAGCACCCACCTCGGCCCTGGTCCTGGCACCAGCTCAGGCCATTATCCCAAATCAACCACTTTCCTCTGATGTCTAAGTTAACACACTTTAAGACAAGAAGGCCTGTTAATGCCCAGTCCATGTTGTCGAGATTGTTCTGCGGTTGCTTTTGAGACCCACAGCTGGTGCCCCGCCGTCACGTTGTAGTTAAATGATGGTTCTTTCAGATGTTTTCAATGTAAAATTCCCATATTTATACTCACAGTGTTCATGTCACATTCCTGTACTTCTTTTTGAAGATGGCTCTTGACTCTCTGGGGTAGAAAGGACATGTTGAATGAGAATGAATGTTGAAGAGAAAACACAGCCTGGTGTCTTTTAAAAAAAAAAAATGCAATTTGTATTAAAAGTCTTGTTTTCAAAACAACAACAACAACAGTGACATCAGGTTAAAGCCTCCCTAGTTCTCCCAGGAAGATTTCAGCAGTTCATTTACTGAACATCGCCACCCTCAGGGTGTTTTGGATGGGCTGAAGTCATGATTTGAAAGGTCAAGCGTATGCAGTCTATTACAGATGCAGGGTGAAAAGCAAAACCCTCATCGTTTCAGCTGAGCATATTCTGCTCAGAGAGAAAATTTGCTTTTAAAATCCTTCCCCCATTCTTCATTATTTAGCTTTTTTTGTGGTCCTGCAGCGAACCCTTGTCGACTACAGCACCTCTTTATTTAGTGGCACTTTATTCAGGCACTTATTTGGGTTATTTGATGGGTGATGGCCTAAATTAAAGAAGCGTATTCTGACGCCCAAAACCAACTGGAAATGCAGAACAGTTCAACTAAAATAATTCTTTGATCATTTAGTTAATTATCAGTGTGGGCGCTCAGGCAGAGATGGACAGCATCAAACTGCAGTTCATGGTAGCATATTGTGCAATACTATACGCATGAGTTATCAAACTATTCTTTATATAGTGTGTCTGTTAAACAATGTTGTGCTGTGGTTATTTCTTTTGTCACCATGTCACACTTTATTTTGATATATTCTAAAACCATGCGCTTGCCTTTTTGATAAATGCTGCTGAGAAACTGCTTGAAATGGACCAGAAAGACACTCTGTTTGTTTGTGGAATGATACTTTTCATTAAGTTAAGCGCTGTAATGAATGCGAAATGAAAAAAGGCATTTTCGCAAGCACCACTGAGTTGTAACACTAAGGTTATGTATTGACTCAAGCCTTGTATATATTTGCTGCCTTCCTAATCTACAGTAGAAATGTTTTGTTTTCATATCCCATAAATCACACAAACATGATGCCCCTGGGTTCTGCTGAAACCAGCGTTTAGAGCCACGGCTTCATAAATATAAACATTTCTTGATCCTATTAATATATACAGCCCGTCCTCTACCGCTCTCATCACACATACAGTATGCGAACACACTTGTCTCATCTTTTCCTTCCCTCTCTTTCCCTCCACAGTTGTGTTAATTGGGGACTCGGGCGTAGGGAAGAGCAACCTGCTCTCTCGATTCACACGAAATGAGTTCAACCTCGAGAGTAAGAGCACTATTGGCGTGGAGTTCGCCACGCGCAGCATTCAGGTGGATGGCAAGACGATAAAGGCTCAGATCTGGGATACAGCAGGACAGGAGCGCTACAGAGCCATCACCTCGGCGTGAGTCACCTGAAAGCCCTCAGTGTGGGGAAATGCTGTCCAGTCAAAATTGACACTTTATCCTTCAGACATGATCACTTCAAATGAGGCAGACATGAGAAATGTTCTTTTTTTCATTTAGTTAAAGAGGTAGATCGCACTTTAGATAAATTATTAGCATGTGTACTGCCCAACAAGACCTGAGGCAGTGGGTTTAATCTACTTGAGGCAGCCCTCTCAGTGCCCTGGATACATAAATGCATCTGATAAATGTCAAACATGTTCAATGTAAAGTCAGAATATGTGCAGGTTTCAGAAAACAAACTTTGACTTTGATCTTTATGTCTCGCATAGAATGAATTTAAAATTGAAATAAAAATAAAATAATGTAGACTATGAGTCCACAATCTTAAAAATGTATAATGGCTGAATGAGACACCAGGAACCTGGTTATTAACACGATAACATGACATCCAAAATGTATTATCTTTATTTACTATACTAACTACTGGATTAATCAGAGTTGAAGCAAGGGAAAGATAATTGTCGTAATTAAAAATACCTCTCATAACTGGACTTTTTCTAAACCAGAGAAAAATAATACTTTTTCATGGAGACACCCTGATGCATTCTGTCATCACAAGTGAACCGTGTTGTTACTTTTTGTTCCTGCGACAGATATTACAGAGGAGCGGTGGGGGCACTCTTAGTGTACGACATAGCCAAACACCTGACCTACGAGAACGTGGAGCGCTGGCTGAAGGAGCTGAGGGACCACGCCGACAACAACATTGTCATCATGCTGGTTGGCAACAAGAGCGACCTGCGCCACCTCAGGGCTGTGCCCACAGATGAGGCCCGGGCCTTCGCAGGTACTGCAACTTACAAAAAGACATAGGAGAGGCTAAATATTGTTTGTACGTATAGTTTAACTGTAACTTCTTTCTTACCCCTCAGAGAAGAACAATCTGTCATTCATAGAAACTTCAGCTTTGGACTCAACAAACGTTGAAGAAGCCTTCAAGAATATCCTCACAGGTATGCTGGTGAACAGAGGCGGGACACCAGAGCTACACTGTTCTTGAAAAATAAGAAACAAAAGTACCTTTAATATGTCAACGTGGCTTCTCATACAGTGCACAACTCATTCCCAAGATTTGATCTAATAACACGCCATTAGTATGTGATTCTAAACAGAAAGGATTTTACCTAACAAGCTTTAAACCATTGTGATAAGAACTGAGAGCATAAAGTTTAAGTCTGTTTGAAAACGAGCTGTTGATATTAACACAGAACAAAAAGGCAATTTTTGGTAACTAAACTCTTGCGTAACTTCCTCTTGTTGTGGGAAGTTCCTTTTATTTGCCTTTTGATCTGTCGAGCAGTATCAACGTGTAAAATATCTGTCGTGTTTTCACCTCTGTATCACTGTTCATATTTCTCTAACATGTTTGTACTGGTGTGCCAGGTGAGGGCAATCGGGTTGTTTCAGTGTTATAGATACCTGATGTGGTTCGAAAGGGAATCCTGTAAGGTCTTCTGTGCCAGTCCACCCAAAAAGAACAAAAGTATTTAGGAGGGGGGAAAATGGCTGAGCTTTTCCTTTTCCATATTTCCAAAAACAGAAATCTACCGCATCGTCTCGCAGAAACAGATCGCTGAGCGGTCTGCCCACGACGAGTCCCCAGGAAACAATGTGGTGGACATCAGTGTGCCACCCACCACGGATGGCCAGAGGGGGAGCAAACTGCAGTGCTGTCAGAACCTGTAACCCAGGGCAACCGTCCCTCCTCACCTGGGTCAATTATTAATTGAAATCCACAGTGTCGGTGTGCTTCCATCCATCTGGGGTGCAATATTGCCTGAAACTGCACTTTTTAAATCAGTGGAGTCAGTTCTGTTATGCCACAAACGATCAATCCCAGTAAGAGGTGTTTGAATTGATTTCAAATTATAATCTGACCCAGGTACAATCTGCTACATTCTACATCCTGCAAAAAACAGGCCTGATGGTACCACGTAAGTAGGTACCACGTAAGTAGCTACCACAGTTGCAGAATAGCTTTGCCTGTGACCTTGTACGCCTAGACATCTCCCTGGTAGACGGTTATTGCCACACATCGGAGGACTGGGTTTGAATCCTGCCCGTTTCAGTCGTACCAGCGGTCCTGTTTTTGGGCTTTCCTCTCCCTCATTCAGTCATCATCTCAAAAGTGGTTGTGACGCTGCTGATGCTTATTTCATTTTGTGTAAAAAAAATTTTTTTTTTGTTTTGATAGCTTGTCTGCTCACATACATTATATTAATGCCATGAAATTAAATTTTACAATATTATGTTGCTGTGTCCTGTTTTTTAGTAACACATACACAAAATGACAGCCCACTGCACAGGACAGTGTGTAGCGATTTTTCCCATGGACCACCTTGATGTCAATTGATCTTTTTTATATATTACACTATTAATTGTTGATGCATCAATGCATACGCGGCATTTTACTGTTGCTTCATGTCAAGGTGGAGCTAGCTTTATGTACTTTATATACAAATAATTGTATCTTTTTTGGTCCAGTGGTTCCCAACCTAGGAGTCCGGCCCCTCCAAAGGGTCACAAGATGAGTCGGGAGCGAGACGATTACTGCCGTAGGAAAGAAGAAAAACTAAATTGCGCTTAACACATTTATATTCATTCTTTGGACATTGAACAGAATCTTTGCTCTTTTTGTGAAATACTGGCTAATTCTATCTCTTTACGTCTCAAATGGTGAATTAAATGAAATCTCATCCTAAAATGTGACGAGGCTTTTTTGTAAGGTGTCGCAAGCCAAAACGGATGGAAAACAGCAACGTATGTATGTATTACCAATTAGTATATGTTTTTAGGCAAAATCTTAATCATTAATAACAAAAAGTAACTATTGCCTTAAAATAAGTGTAGTGGGCTTTCCCCCCGGAACGTAGTGGAGCAGAAGTATAAAACAACAAGAACAGTACTTTGGTCATATTCAGTGTATATTCATCTTTAGATATATTCCTAAAGACGATCAAAGATCAATTGAAGCTGAAATACCTAAATCCACCAGATGAGTCACATTTCACATGGATTTAGTCCAGGAGTCCCTCGTGTTTTATTGCACAATAACCTAACTTAACCAGGGGATGCAGCAGGAAGACTACAATAACACAAAATACTTTGTTTAGCATACGCTGCATACATTGATTGACATCTCAGAACACATTTTTCTTTTGCACCTGTACCGAGTAGCAACCTGCTCTGATACAGCCGTGGTTTTATATAGGACAAAAAGGTTGTAATCTCACTATTCAGAACACTGTACCTCTTCTATTTAAAACCGCATCTCTTGTGATGTAGAACTACTGGTCATTGCTAGGCAGCTCAATTAATGAATGGTGCATTTACAAGTGGAGCAGGGCCGTCTGCTAATGCACTTTTATGACAATAGTAGAGATGTCATCCAATTAGAATGTAAACACTTTTCCACACCTTCAACACCATTTCCTTATACATTACTGCATTGCCGTTTAACAGCTGCAGTTAGTGTTATCCCATATACTAGTCTTCACTGACCCTGTGACAAGTGTGATAAATATGTGATGGCGTAGCTGTTGTCTAAAGAGGAACAGTTTCATTGATAAAGCTTTACCAGAAATCTTTGAAAGGGTTCAGATTATAGACAAGAATGTTGGTGTGAGCGACTGTCACCCTCTGCTTGTCAAGACAGAATTTTCACAGATAGACTTTGTCAATCATGTTTTTAGATTATCATCCTCTGCTGGGCTATTGCCCATTGTTCAAAAACAGCTAAATACATTGTGAAGGGGCATGGGGGCATTATAGGTAGTGAATATATACTGTAGTAGCATGCCGAGTCAGATATATCCTGCTACATAAGCTCGTGTCTTAGTGTTTCATAGGTTTGTGTCACGGACATACAGTTGGGCTGGGTAGTCCATTGTCCATGTGTTCAGTCGATCACATCCCAGCACTGGCTGTCCACTGACAACTCTTGAGTTTCAACATCAACTGTGACTCCGGAATGAGTTCTTCCCAAAACCACTTTTGTGGTCAGCCAATACCTTAGTAGTTTACATCAAGTGCTTCAATAAAAGAAAACAGAAGGAGAAAGTAGCTGTCTCCTCTCAAATGGTCCTTATGAAGTGCAAAAGTTCCTTAATATGATTAATTTTGTATTTTTTTTTTTAGAGAGTGCTTCAGTCAGCGTTATTTTAAATATTCCTCTTGGCACCTCTCTGCACTCATACAATGGTCTCATCAGTCATTTTCTTGGTCGACTTGGTCGGCACAGAACGTTGGGTGGTGTGCGCCCCTTTCATGTCGGGCATGAGCAGGCGCACTTTCTGATTGGTCCGCCTCCACTCCGAGTACAACTGACAGTGATACCGAAATGACACCTGAGATTGAATGGAAGCAGAGAGGGAGGGGGCGAGACGGGAGGTGACAACAGAGGAGAAGACAGACATCAATACAACAGACACCAAGATACTTGAGACAGTTTAGTACGGATGAGACAGGTACGATATGCTGACTGAAGCTGCAACTGCTGTATGACCGATCGCTCACCAGCTGTGACCAAAAGGGCTCATCTTTGTCGTTTGTAATTATTTTTTTGCTGAAGATTAAAGGATTAGGTTTCTGACGAAGGTGTCAGATTCACAATACACCCTATTTTTAAAGAATATTATCCAGTTAAGGAAAAGCAGCTTATTCTTACTATTCTCAATGAAAAATGAGTGCTCTGTGCCAGAGATGATCAAGTTGCACATGCCCTCATGTCTCTCTACCCTTTGACTTTGTTCAAGTGGCATTCAAGGTCATATTGGGACCAGAAAACAGTAACATATTTTCTACAATAATCAACAGCAGAACATAAATATGTGGGTTTGGTTGTCTTTGTATTGTGTGTCTGTGCCAGTTCACATTTCCAAATCTATGTGGGAAGAAAGACATTAAAACCAACCTGTGGGTGTAAAGATGGCAGAGACAAAAAAACATGCACTGTGCAAGAAATACATAAATGTGTGTTTTATAAACATGTTTTTCTTAACTCAAGTAACGTATTAGTTACCAGTGTCCAGAGGATGTAGATGGTGAAGAGGGCGATGGTGAGGGCGATGAGGCCAACAGCCTCAAGTCTGCTCTTCAGTTGCAGGTGGTCCTGGGCTCCCCTCAGACACAGCCAGCCAGAGATGGCTGCCAGGGGAGTGATGAGAAGGAAGCAGGCCATGTCACACAGCAGTGTGCGCTTCTCACTGCGAGGGCCTGGGTCCTTCAGCCACTGAGCAACAGCACAATAAAGAGGACATTGGTCCTACTGAAAATCTGTTTTCTACAGTATCACCATACCGTACCATTGTCAATTTGACTGATTTACGCATCTTGGTTTGCAATGGCTATTACAACAAAATTCCTCCATGTAAAAGGGAATTAAATAAGTGTGAGGTTCCCAGATAACTAATATGAGTGCATTGATGTAATTGAATTTTTTTTTATGAATACTGAGTTCTTACTACAAGGTCAGGCAACCATCTCATCAATATGAGCAAATCATCTCATATCCTGAGGATGCTGTGAGTTGGCACACACTCTACATGGCTTACACCAAATCTCAGAGACACTTACAAAATACTTCCAGTACAAGGCCAAAGAAAAATACTCTACCTTGTTTTAAAGACATGAGTCTTACTCATTTCAACATCATTTCGTACAAACACAAAAGACAGAAAAGGCATTTATTCTTGCAGCGAAAACCCTCTAACCTGTGTGAGTGGTTGTGGTCGTCGTTCAATAGTGAATTCTGTGTGACAGAGTTCACAGTAGCTGGTGTTGGAGGAGGAGAGCCACTTCTCCAAGCAGCTCTTGTGCACTTTACCCAGCGTACCAGTGCAGTCGCAGGGAGAGAGCAGCGTTTCCCCTCCAGCTCCCTCATGACAAATTCGACACATGCCCACATCACTGTGGAGCAAAGTTGCGACAACAATGTGATGATCAACCAAAGTACAGTGTAATTACAGTAGGGCACCATGGGAGTTCCAACCCGTCTTACCTCTGCAAGCTCACCGCTTTGACAACAGTGGAGAGTGGGCGGCCATCTTTAGCCGTAACCTTGGCAATGTACTGGGCCTGTGTGGTAGAATCAGACTCCTCCGAATCCTTGGAGGCATCAGATTCGGCGTTCCCGGAGTAATCACAAAGGGAGCCGGGTAGGTGGCAACACCCTGACGAAGACATGGCTCGGTTGAGGGCGACAGTGACGAAGAAGATGGTGGAGGCGACTTCAAAAGAAGGTCTAATCCAAAACCTGATGTCCTACTCCTCTCCTCCTCTGTCCACCTACACAGCAAATGCCTGGTGGATTATGAACAGGAGACAAAGTATGGGTGACTTGAAATGAGAATTTAAAGTGCAACATGACTTCATTCTTGCAAGCCTCTCATGAGATTCTTCATAGGTCTCAGGGATGCCATGTTGATACAAGAGTGGGCAACATCCCACTGAGAAAGTAAGTTCCAGCTCCAGGTCTCAGAAAAGCTGGGACATTTGTTGGCAGGAAATAAAGACAAAGACAAACAACCTTAAAAACGCTTCGAAGCAAGGTACAAAATCCTCATAATTCCCTATTTACCAACTGCTAAATCTGTACAAAAGGCATGTTGTGAGGCCAAATTATGCTTGAGCCCCACAGAAAGTTGTTAAAATCATGTCACAGCAGGGAAATGTGCAAAAAGACACCAACTTTTAAATTGGCGTGATGGATGGTGGATTCTATGCTTAAAGTATTTCACTCAATAGACTTATAGCTTTCAGTAAACAAGGGTGATATTCCTTCAATAAACTGTGTTGGTAAGCAGATACAGACTGCAGCACATTTCTGTGCAGAGAGAAAAAAAACAAACTGTGTAGCTGCAACCTGCCCTCCTGACTGATAACGGTCACCAATATAATCTCTAACAAGTTCATTGAAAAATGAGCATTATAATATGACTTAAGTATGGACACATATTCGTGTAAACCCCGGACGATAAAGCAAAATAAACCAAACTAGGCTAATGTGGTTGCGATTTAACGCATTTTTAAATTGGGGCAGCTCAACACTGTTATCATCATATTACAGGCCAAACACATAGAACCTCCAACTGTCAGACTGCGTGAGCGGAGAACAACTGTATTGTCTTTTTTTCTTCTTCTATTAAATCAGTAGCTACCACTTAAAATGTCACCGCTCATTCTGGCCGATATGGCGGATACAGTATCGTTACTGCACAACCGTCAACAAAGGCAACATGTATCTAAATACAAGAAAACCATGTAAAGCAGCGGAGCAGCTGTCAACCAGGAAACCGATACGTCATGCTGATGTAGAGAAAAGCTGGTAAACAAGGTGAAAAACAAGTCGCTAGCATAAATGTACTCACCCAAAGGCCTCCTTTTTCTCGCTTGGCCTTGGCCCTGCGTTAACCAGACACGGGCTAGCTGAGCTAACTGCACAGCCCTAGCTACTAACTATGACATTGACATCTATCCAAAAGCTGGTGATATAGAGGGATACAAAAGACGACCGCATGCGCTGCATCCTCTCCATGTCGGGCAGTATATCTCTCCCGGTGATCGTGTTGGAAAAGCTGAAAAGAAGCGGCTGCTTCGGCCAGCATTACTAGACGCGGCTAACGTGGCTAACAGGCTAGCAACGGGCAAGCCTGCCCCAGCGTCCCTCAGCTGTGCACTAGTCACGTGACAAAATGCCGCCTTCGCAGTCATTCGTGATATTATAAGAATGGACACTTTCAAATATATCAGTTGTTAAAGCGGCAAATGCGACTAGTTCGCTTGAAAGACCTACTAGTTAAATGTGCTGAGGTCAGTAAAACGCGGAATTCCAGTAAAAACGTATTGTCGAACGTAATGCATGTAGTCACTTAATGGGTCCAATGATTACTTTATACATCAGTTAGCTCAAGAATAAGTAAAAGTTACGTAAAACAAATCAGTCATATAAAAAAACGACCTGTTTTTTAAGTTTTAAAATTAATCCTAATGATTTGACGTCTAAACTCAAAGACACGAATACCTCTTCCGACCGTTACAAGGAGGGGAAAGGAGGCTTTACGAGGAGTCCTGAATGCAGCGCATGGTACAAGCAATATCAACAAATCTTGCAATTATGTCTGTTTGGATATTCTGTGGCTAAAATATTTAAATCTATTTTCCCTGTCAACATGGGTTTGATTTAAACAAGGAAACATCGAAGAAACATCTGTGGTCAGTTATGTCAATATAAAACCGTTAGGTGGCATGATTTAGTCGAGTCTCCCAGGGTGTTGCAGAGGGGGTGCGAGAAATGGGTTTGAGGTGTTCTTAGAAAAAAAAAAGCGCAAATCTGCCATTAATTACAGTCACTAGACATTAGTACAATGACAAAACGATTACATTTTGAATGTTCAATATATAGATTTCTATGAGTCGAACAGGTCTAGGTTCATTTTTTGGGCATCCTTCCTATGAGCATTATAAGGAACCCCTGGTTTAAGCTACAGCAGTGTTTTGCATTGTAGTATTGCTACTTTTACTTTAGTATTTGATCTGAACAGTTCATCCATGATCCACCACTGGTTTAATTCAATTCAATTTTATTTATATAGCGCTGTATCATAACAGAGTTATCTCATAGCACTTGTTAACATAGAGCGAGTCTAGACCAACTCTATATGTATAGACCCAACAATTCCACCATGAGCAGCACTAGGTGACAGTGGCAAGGAAAAACTGCATTTAACAGGCAGAAACCTCAAGCAGAACCGGGCTCTGGGTGGGTGGTCAACTGGTTGGGAAGAGAGTGAAAAAAAAAGATATAGATATATCTGCATCTTCTTGGTACAAGATGTGCCTGATTTTTGCAATGGTGACAAAAGGCAGTCCTTCAAGTTTGTTTTATATGTGAGTTAAAGGACATATCCTCATCAAAGATCACTCCAAGATTATTTACGGTGGCGCTGGAGAACCAGGGCAATGCCATCAAGAGAAACTATATCTTTAGATAATGTGTTTCGGAGGTGT
>JAVQJF010030984.1:0-19389 GCA_036023855.1 Gadopsis marmoratus | reverse complement strand
CCCCCCCCCCCCGTCTCCCTCCAGATGCCTCAGTTTGAGAAGACGACGGTCCACATGAGGGACCCTGAGAGGGTGGAGCAGATCATCTGTGGCCTCATCAAAGGAGGGGCTTCCAAACTACAGGTAGAACACAAAGTCCTGTTGGCACTCCGGCAATGTGTCCTGGCGGAACAGCTCCACCTGGTGGTACTAAAGCTGCCCAACCTTTGAACGGCTGATTTTCAAACATCTACAGCCTTGAGGACCTTTTTGCTTCTGCCTGTGTCTGTTTTAAGCCTGTAATGTGTCTGACTCATGTATTTCTCCGGTTCGTGGGGGGACAATGTGTCGTTGCAGATCATCACAGACTTCGACATGACATTAAGCAAGTTCACTGTCAACGACAAACGCTGTCCGTCGTGTCACAGTAAGTACCCCAGGCATTTCTTAGCGCCAAGCTTTACTGTTTACTTTTCTAGCCACCGCTTATTGTCGTTTAAATTCCCAAATCTCCCACTTTCAATGTTGTTGTGTTTTTTTTTCTTCTTTTTTTAACATTATGATCTGTCTTTGCGCAGATATTGTCGAAAACTGCAACCTGGTGAAAGAGGAGTGCAGGCAGAAGCTGCTGCAGCTAAAGGATAAATATTATCCCATCGAGATCGACCCTCAGCTCACCATGGAGGAGAAGTACCCGTTCATGGTGGAGTGGTAAGACCAGCGCAATACAATCCAGTTTTTATTTATGCTACAGTTTTTGCAGAGACACACACAGTGTACCCACCTGGACGCGTGTGTTCGTGTGTTTGCAGGTATTTCAAGTGTCACACACTACTTGTGGAACAGCGGCTAGAGAAAGACAAACTGCCAGAGGTGGTGAGAGACTCTGACGCTGCACTCAGGTACCTGTTCCCGCACGCTCGCCTGCACACTCTGAACACTATAGGGCTACTGCAGTGTCCTGTTGCATTGTGGGTGTTTAGCTGTCGCGGTGGCCTTATCTAGGATGGCCACAACTGAGTGAGGCGGTTGGGGCTCACTGTCTTGGACAGGACCTGGGGTGGGTCTAAATTATTAAGATGACCTGCTTAATATTTGTGTGCCTGTTTAATGCTTGTAGAAATAGAAAAACAACAGATTTCACCCATTACCCTTTTAATGAACAAAAAAAGGCTCATTTTTCAGTGTAGAAGTAAGTTAAACTCTAGTATAAACATGTATCTTAACATTGTTCCCCTCGCTCTGCTCAAATACACTTAACATCCTGCCGGACAACACTGATGGAGATTTGCCACTAATGTCAATGTGGATGGCCCAAATGAATCTGTTGTTGACCACAGCAGAAGAACACTGATGTCTCCCACCAACTTGTGCCTTCCTGTGTGTGCTTGGTTTCAGAGAAGGCTTTGAGCAGTTCTTTGACCGCCTGCAGCAGCACAACGTGCCTGTCTTCATCTTCTCTGCGGGCCTGGGCGACGTCCTGGAGGAAATCATCCGCCAGGCCGGAGTCTACCACCCCAACGTCAAGGTCGTCTCCAACTTCATGGACTTCGACGACAACGTGAGTCCCCCTGTTTTTCTGCTCGTGTTGCAGCTTGAGCTCGCGGCCGAAGACGCACACAAACGGCTCGCCGTGACGGGTGGATCTGCTCTTCGTTTCCACAGGGCGTCCTGAAGGGTTTCAAAGGCGAGCTGATCCACATGTACAACAAACACGACGGCGCCATGAGGAACACAGAGTACTTCAAGCAGGTGAAGGAATACAGCAACATCATCCTGATGGGCGACTCGCTGGGGGACCTCAGCATGGCCGACGGCGTGCCCAACGTGGAGAACATCCTCAAGATCGGCTTCCTCAACGACAAGGTACCACCATGACCTACACGCTCGCAAAATGTTCTGGAACACTGAGTTGACTGAGTTCACAATCTTATAAATACTCAGGGTCAGGGAGGGAGCTGATATTTGAGCTGTAAATAATCAGAGTAATCGATTTGCAGTGTTCTGTTGGGTTTGTCTGCTGCTGATCAGCTTCCTTGCATTTTGCCCAAACGCACGTCTTGATGATAATTGTACGTTGTCTTTGTCTCGCAGCCAAATCCTGCTACTCCCAGGTAGAGTTTGAGTCCTGACGTTATTTCAAGAAGTTCTTTTGAAACATTATGTGATGAAAATCTCCATTCTGACCGAACACGTGTCCCCGGTCGGTGACTTTCAGAATTCAGGATTCAACAACTGCAACGTGTACAGTCCCTCAGTACTTGCCATTTGAACGCTGACAACATTGTTTGTGCGCTGCTTGCTTTTCACTGCATCTCCACGGCGACGGCTGCTGTGGCTGCTCGGCGACTGATGACATGAACGGTAAAGACAGTTTCCCTCTGCTCTCACTCTGCAGGTGGAAGAGCGACTGGACAAATACCTGGACTCTTATGACATCGTCCTGGTGAAGGACGAGACTCTGGAAGTGCCCAACGCCATCCTCCAGAAGGTTCTATAACTCCACCCCCCCCAAGTCCATTCCTCTTGTCCCATCAGCCCCTTCCAACCATGGGCCTGTCACTATTTAACCCCTCCACTTGCTCTGGATCCCACCTGGGCCACCTGCCCCCCCCCCCCACTCGCAAAATCCTTTTTAAAGACATTTTACATCTCCGGAATGAACAGTTTTAAACGTCCACACGGCAGCGCCCGCTTGTCTCTGGTGTGTTTTATCCGTTTGAATCATTTTATGATAAAAGAATAACCAAGAGTGAGATAAAACAAAACACAAACTCTCACTCCATCTTTATCAATTGCACGTTATTGTTTCCCGTGTTGTTTATAGGATTATTTTTGATATGGTAATATTTGCATACCATACAGCAGGTGGCCACAGTGACTCTGTGTTCGATGTCCACCTGGTCACTCTGTGAAAGTGCTGGTGTCGGACATGAAACATGGGCACGGAAGAAATTCAGTGCTGAATATAAAGGACCTTTTTGAAAATGCAATGAATAATAATTCCTAGAAAACATTCAACTGTGTTGCAGCGACATAATGGCCACCGGCACCGTATTCGTTTGAGGGGGAAGAGAAGGAGTCTGATTCAGGCTGAACGTGGACGTAGGAACAGATTCTTGCACAGAAAATCTGTTTACAAGCTATTTTTGAAAAAAAGGAAGAAAAAAAAAACTGCATTGCGCTACTTTGGCATCATGTCCACACACAGAAGAAGCGCTTTACCTTCGAAACCATCGCGGCAAATGGCTTTTATAATTTATGGGCTTCTCTGCGCGCGTGGCCGACTCAGCAGTAGAGCGTCCGCCGTGCCAGTGTTTGAGGTTGAAGACGTATTGAGCAACATGAAAGATGATTTCTGGTGGTCTTTTAGTGGGAACTGCAGCTGTACAATCCCCATGAACCAAAGTCACATTGTAAAATGACATTATATCTGAGTATAGTTCACCGTTTCATTAAGCAGAAGGAAGGACGCTGCTGCCGGCAGAACGACTTCTCACCTCTAAAATGTTCACCTTTGGGTTTTCTCTCTCGGGAGGTTCAAATCTAAAACGTCTCCGTTTGTCGCAACGTGTTGTGTCGAATGTTCTCTTTGTCTTCTAAATGTGCTGCTGTCACCTGCATGTTGCCTTTTCGTATCAAGCTTATGTCAAAGAAATGGTAAAATGGGGAATGATGTCATGCTGCGTATGTTATATTCAGTAAGGCCGGTGTGTTGTATTTTTATAAGCAGACGGCTTTATGTTTTCTTTGATGGTGTGATTTGAAAATGCAATAAAATGTCATTTTGTGAGCCACGATGGCCGGATCACAGACTGGACTAACATGGACACGGTCCTTAAAGCTCTGGGTTTGATGGCGTTTAAAGGTGCAGTGCAGCGTGTGTGGGGGGAAAGATTTCCCAACGTTACACAGTTTATACCAAGGTCATGGCTTTATCGGGCAATTCTGTTACTAATGTCGAAATTGGATGTACAGGATATGTGCATAAATGTGAAGAGGCACTTGGCCCGGTCGGGTGTTTACTTCACTAAATTGTGCTGAATCACAATATGTAGCTGTCAATGCCAAGAATGTCTAAAAATTCACCGTATGAAATTGAATATACCGTGACGGATGGTTTCACGCAGACCCAGAGAGAAACTCATGATAGCAATACGCCATATTGCTGCATAAATAAACATAAAGTGCACTATGTAATCCGGCCGGATAAGAAAGTGAGCAAAGTGGAGCAGTAGCAGCTCGGTTGTGTATTTGAACCACTTTCACCATCATCCACAGCCTCCGATGTGGCGATGATCTGCCCAAACACGAGGCTGAAGAAGCGTCGATCTGGCTGCGGTACCGCAACCGCCCTGCAGACGGCACTCGTGGCCAAAAAGATTCGAACGAGTCTACAGTTTGTGGCTCCGGTCAACGTGGCGTCCTGCGCAGTCCGTCGGACACGTGGACAGCGTGGCTCGTTGGTCTAGGGGTATGATTCTCGCTTAGGGTGCGAGAGGTCCCGGGTTCAAATCCCGGACGAGCCCACGTTTTTCTACCAAACCCCTGGGTCTGAGACTGCGCAGCTCGTTTTGGTTAGAATCTCTGATTTATGCTTTGGGGGCGAAACCTCCGTCCTCTGTCAAATTCCGGTTAAAGAGTCCAGACGGGCACGTAGCCTCTGAGCCGCTGCGGGGACATGACAGTCCCAGGCTGACATCCCATCAGTCCGATGGAAAGAGGACGCTTTGCTGCAGCGCCGGTCAAAATGGACTCTCCTGCAGTACAGTAACGCGCCTCCGGGCGGCGCGCAGTCGCCGGAAAAGCCACAGTGGAGCCCCGCGGATCGGAGGAGAGAGACGGTGTTGTCCGTGAAACTCACGGTGGCGCTGCGCTGTGGCAGTGGCTCGTTGGTCTAGGGGTATGATTCTCGCTTAGGGTGCGAGAGGTCCCGGGTTCAAATCCCGGACGAGCCCGAAACGTTTTAATAACAAGAGGAAACCATGTACACATCCAGAGGGGGGCGTTTCATCACAGATGTCTGATTCTCTCATGTGATGCTGCTGAGTTCTATAACTTTAATATATTATATACATGATGTCTATGCTGTATTTAATATCATGCTGTTGTCGTTGCTCTGATGTTCTGCCGTGCAGTTTAATACCATGCAGTTTATAGTCTGTGGTGATGAATATCCACACACACTGCTCTGGCTGTAATCCATTTCTTTGGCCATCATCACTTTTAAGATAAGACAAAATGGGATGAGACCTTTTGCCAGAATTGCCCAAATATCACAGCGACGTGAGGGTAAAAACGTTTACACCGGTGCCCGAAAGAAGAACAGTCAGTAAGAAACGTTCCGTGAAAAGAAATACACTAACACGGAAAAATAATATTGCACATGATATTTGAAATTTAGAATATTTTCTTTCCTTCCTAACAAACACGAGGCAGCTTGTCTCGGAGCCCAGGACCAGGACCAGGACCAGGACCATCAGCAAGAAGAGGGCAGGGAAGATACATCCACCATATCTATCTATATTTATATTTATTGTAATTTTTTTTTTACTATATCTTGTGTGGTGTCTTTTTTTTGTGCGCCAACATCACCAAGTCACCTTCCTTGTACTTGGCAACAAAGAGAACTCCGACTCTGAAAAGGTGAACAAGAGTCTAATTTCTACACGTGATGTGTTTGAATCGAGCCAACATATGTGGCACCGCGGCAGCCGCGCTAAGAGTTAAACTCAGTGATGGAGACGAGGCCCTGACGACCGGCCGGCGCGGTCCAAAAACTCAACTTCCCACCAGCACCACCCACTTCCGGTCATGCGCACAGGCGCCCGGCGGAGCGTCGGTGCCATGACAACGGGACGGCGGTCTGCGGGCGAGAGGCGGACGAATGTGATGTCCGCGTGAGCGACGAGTGACAGGACCGTCGGCTCCTCGCGCTGCGTGACGGTAAGAAGCGTTCGGCCTCCCGCGGCTCTGCTCTCCGCCCTGCTAGCTAGCTGCCAGCTAGCTGCCGTCCAGCTCACCTGGGGGGGCTAACTAGCCCGCCGAGCTACAGTGGATTCAGCCGGCGGACGCCAAGGTAAGTTAGCGTTAGCTGCGAGCTAACGCTAACTTACCTGGGCGGCTGCCTCGATTTGTAACCGACGTAGAAACAGCTCCCGGAGCCGCGTGTGCTTCGTTTTGTTGTTGTTGTTGATGTTGTTGTTGTTGCTCAGAGGACTTATTCACCTCCCGGGTATAAAGCAACAAACCCACAGGTGTCTGTCTGCTACTGAACCCAGGAGTCGTTCCCTGCGTCTCCTCCTCGGACCGCTGAACTCGAGTCTGCGCTGCAGCGTCTCGCCTTGTGTTTCTCTTGAGCACCTGACCGATTCCTGAAGTGCTTCGTGATCCCAGCCGGAAGTGGCAGCTCGCCGCCTCACACCGAGAGTGTGACGTGTATCTGGGGGCTCGTCGTGATGTTGTATCTTTGATGTACAAAAGCATCACACGTGTGCACGGAACGGTGCTGGTCGGCCAGGACCTGCCTGCTCCCCATCCGAGCCTTGCTCCCCATCAAGGCCAGACGAAGGGAACCCTGAAACATTTCTGCCAGCTTCGTGCTCGCACCAACAAGCGTCGCCTGAGGCGAAGTGAGCAGCCAATTAATAGGATGAGTTGCAAAAAAGAAAAAAGTGCAGGTGATGTGCGACAGGTTGTCAACGAAGCCGAGCAGACAGTCAAAGGAGGACACTGCAAGTCAGTTGGCCTGTTAGAAATAAATAAAGTTGTTGTAATAATAAGTGATTGCCACCAGACAGGGATTTGCACCATTATGCCCCCCCCCTCTGTTGCAGCTAAAGGATCATCAGACGAAAAAGCAAACAGCCCTTTGACCTTGTGAATGCAGCACACGTTTGGTATTTTGTTTCATTTGGCAAGTTTGACTAAACTCCAGGTTTCATAATAAGAGATGTGTACAGAGAACCTCTGTTCTGCCTCCAAAGCCGTTCAGACGTTCATCACTCATGGCGTCTGCTTGGTGGCAGAAGGTCTGCGTGGCGGCGAACTGCACACGTAAGGGATTCCCTCTGTGGATTAGCTGCCCGTTCCACCTGCTCAGCACACAGCAAGTAGAAAAGCTGCTTGCCCCCGTCCAACCTGCTCCCCGCCTCCACACTCGCGCTCAGAACCCCGGGGTCATGTGACGGGCGTTCTGGTCTGCCGTTGGCTGCAGGTGTCGGCGCGGCGCACCGAGAAGCTCCTGGGCCGGCGGACAGAGTGGTCGCAAGCTGTCGAACTGATTATCCAGTGTTTTTGTAGTGACCAGAAGGTCGGCGGTTTAATTACGTGCCGGCGGGATAGATCTGGGAACGGAAGTGAAAATATATTGCCCTAGAGCAAGGCACCTGAACAGCCAGGTGCTGTACTGGGGCTGCGCCGTGAGCAGGAGGTAATACTGTGTGTCTTAACAATGAACTTGTCCCCTTGATGCATACTCTCTTTCTTGGTGTGTTTCTTTGTTCATCTATCGGTCGATTCGATTCAGTTTTATTTATGCAGCGCTATCGATCAAGACTTTATCTTTCTTAAATGTATTGCTGTGCATTGGGAGGACTGTGTTTCATTGGAAAGTGACACCGCGAAATGACAGAGAACAGGACAACATCTGTGCACGTCACGTCCACAGCAGGAGAGCTCTAACCCTTTCCCCCTTCCGTCCAATCACAGGCAGCATGTCTCTGTTTAAGGCCCGGGATTGGTGGTCGGCAGCGCTCGGCGAGGGGGAGGAGTTTGACCAGGGATGCCTATGTGTCGGAGACGTGGACAACAGTGGCAGCGGACACGGTCAGTGCGTAGCGAGCAAGCGACACGCCGACCAGCACGCAGCAGACAGACTGCAGGGCCTCGCCTGAAATGTGCCCACGTGCTGTATTTAGTGTTGAATAGATCTCCCACCTTCTTCTGCTTTGACAGAATCTTACCGTCGTTGCCTTGGCAGTGACGGTGCCAGCAGCAGTCTAAATGAAAGCGCTGACAGTCTGTCCCCCCTCTGTGATTCCAACTTTCTAGACAAGGTGGTGGTGGGCAGCTACATGGGGATGCTGCGAATATTCTCCCCACATGCCAATAAGCCCAGCGAGGCAGCTCCGGTGGAAGCCCAGCTTCTCGAAGTCCAGCTTCAGAACGCCATCATCCAGGTGGAAGTGGGCAAGTTTGTCTCGTAAGTAGACCTCGCAGCCCTGGGGCGAGGCCACCCGAGGGTTAAAAACAGATTTGTACTGCAGCCATGGTGGATTATAGCTTTATATTTCTTTCCCTCTAACGTGAGATTCAGTGAAAAAATGTTTTTGTAACTTATGATTAGACACAGTTTACATTTCAGATCATCGGAACATTTTATTCTGATTTGTAGTAAATGTTTAGGAATGTTTTTTTTTTGTTTGTTTTGTTTTCTTGGACATTGAGTCGCTATTTTCAGTTGTTATGAATTGAGCCGGTTGATAATGGATATGTTGGCATTTAGACACTATTGGCTACTACTGTTGGTTTCACTCTTAACACGCTGCCACTCCTGATAAATCAAGTCACCACCAGGGTCATTGACGGCGTTGCTAATCTGTCTCTGTCCTCCCTCCCATGTCAGTGTTCTGCAGGTCAAATTGTCATTAGCCTAATGTCCTCTGCCAGGAGCCGGAACTCACTGTCTCACGAATGCAGAGCTGTGCCGTATTGTCTTCGGACAAATGACAGATTAAACTCCCCTAAAGAACTAAAGGCACAAATGTAAACACCAAACCATTTGAGGACTGCAGCTCGTGCATTTAACTTATTATCTTCTAAAACCTGCAGTTACCTGTGTTGTCACGCGAACACCCCAAAGCCTAAACATTTTACATTGACAAAAAATGTGTGAAGCTTGAACCAGGAAGTGTTTCATGTTTGTGCTAAATTGCGCTCACTGTTTGCTGGTGATTGGTGTTTTTTTTTTTTTTTTGCTGTTTGAAATGGCTGAATTAAATTACAATGCTACAGTCAAGCTGCACAAGAGCGTCATCGAAATGCCTACGATGTAAAAGAAGGATAAAAGTTATGACACTTTCAAGTATGTTGCAAACTGTACATTTACATTGTAGGCACTGAGTTAAAGGGTAACGGCAGTATTTTTAAACCTGGGCCCTATTTTTATTTTTTGTACACTATTTGCGGCCTAAACGACTAACGGCTACAAAAGGGTTTTTTTAGTCTCGCTCTGAAATCTCGTGAGAGGTTGAGTTGCCGCTGGCAGATCTGTGTTCTCTGGCTGAAATAAATAGGGATGGCCATAGTGAGCAGGCCAGAGGTCATTGTTGGTGAGGACACAGAGCTGAATTGAATTGAATCGATGCAGGACAGCTACTATGTGCACTCCGGCCCCCCTGACAGCCAGATCTCAGTGTTTCCTATGTGTGCTGTTGCCCAGGAATTAATAACAGCTCGTTCTTTAACCGTACGTCACGACCTTCTGTGATTTATAAGCATTCATACTTCAAACTCCCAGGGAGAAACACCCGTTCATAACTCATCGCGCCACTTTCTCATTCATAGAAAAACCATCCCAGCTGCGACTTACCAATGCATTAACATGTCTTTTGCTTCCCCCTGCGTTGCATGCTAACCCAAAACCACCGTGTCAGGAGTTTCTCTCCCTCATTGTGATTTACCATGACCTATCAGCCACCCAGCGGTCTGAAAACATAGTTTTGCTTACAGTGCCAGGCTAACCGCTGAGTTGCTAGCATAGCTGTCGAAACCCAAGGGCCCCATCCTGCTTTGCTATTGCACTGCATAACTGGATCTTCAGATCTGACCCTCTGAAGAGTCGAGGTCAGGCGAAATATGCAAATGCCTCCAGTAAGAAGGGCTTGCTCTGGAGTGCAGACGATGAAGTGACCCCTCAAAGCCAAAACTGCTTGAAAGTGTGGAAGAGGAAGGAGGAAAGGATTGATGCTGGGATGACAGGCTAGTTGTGATATGTTACTTAGTGGACAGTTTTATCCAGCTTATACTTAGCTAAGCAGGACACGGAACACGCTGAACCTCGTGCCCCTCTGTAACACCCATTTTTGTAACTTTTTGAACCCGTGTAAGCCTTAAAGGGCCAGTGTGTAACATTCAGTGGGATCTAATGGCAGAAATGGAATATAATATTCCTAAGTATGTTTTTGTTCGTGCATAATCACCTGAAGCTAAGAATCGTTACCTTGGAGTGAGTCCTTCATATCTACAGAGGGAGCGGGTCCTCGTCCATGGACCTCGCCATGTTGCACCGCCATGTTTCTACAGTAGCCCAGAATGGACAAACCAAACACTGGCTCTCTGCAGTAGAGAGGGCTGTTTTGCGACGGAGGAATTATCTTGTTGATCTGTTTCACAATCTGGACTTTCTGCATGGTGTCGTTCCACCAGCACCATAACATTATGCCCCATGTGTTTTAAAGCTGTTTTCGGTCTGAACACCCGGTCAAGGCGACAGATGAGCCTCACGTTATTAAACTGAATGTTTGAGCCAGATGAGCAAACCGAAAAAAAAAACAATACCAGAAATACTACGAAGCAGCTTCAACCCAGCAAGTGTGTACAGTTTAAGCGTGGTTCAGTCCCGGTGTACTGATTTGAGTTTCCTGTTTTTAATGAGTATGCCACATAAATTCCCTTCTATCTGCCACGGTGGGAGGAAACTGAGGAGGATATGAGTGTGGAGTTGCACTTTTTCAACTTTAGGGGAAAGAAAGCAAACAGTGAAACAAAGACGGTCACTCAGTTCTTCAAGCCAGTCTGAAACATACAGTATATTAGGCGTAAGTGCCTCTATCTATTAAACTACACAAGGCCCCGAAGTCCTAACCCTGGCAGCCTTATTTTAAGCCATTACTCTGAACACGTTACCTTCCATCGCCTTACTGTGGGTGCACAGGAACCTTCCGGAGAGCGAGGTTTCTGGGATCAGCCCTGGTGGTTTGCCTTGGAGGTTTCCCACATCGTCGCGCTGGAAGCAGAATCCAGCTAAATTAGTCTGTTTGGAAGACGTTGTGTTTAGCTGCCTGCGGTTTTCGGCGCAGCATTCTTTGGGGCCTGGTGGGCATTTTGGAAGCCCAACAGAGAAGCACGCTGTAAATATTGTCAGGGCAGACCGAGGTGGGCAGATGGTGAAAGGGTTTGTTTCAGCGCTGACTTGAGTAGTTTTCCAGGGAAGAAAGAGCCCTTGTGGGATCCACTTTTTCTCTTCCCTTGTTGTTCTTCTCTCAACAAACATTACAACAGCGGTTGAAAGTAAGTCAGACAGCATTTGTTCTGGGCCCAAAAAGTGGGCCTATTGCTCCTCTGTGGGTTTGTGGTGAAGTAAATAAGTGAAAATCTCAGATCAGCATCTCTGAGACCATCAGCTAAACCTCAGCCGCAGCCAGCGCTTAAAAAATCCACCAGCTGTTACAGTAATTATTTTAGAAGCATGAGTTCAAATATGAATGGATACCGTACCACCGTTGAGAACATGGGTTCAACCACAGTGGCAGGAAGCATCTGCCCTGCTGAGGTGCCTTTGAACAAGACAATATACTGTATGTGGACTTTGGAGAGAGAAATCTTTTTTGGAAAGAAAGAAAGAACAATGCTGCATTGGTTGAGCAGTTCATTCTCTATTATAAATCAGTATGTACCCTGTATTGCAGTTGGTTTTTTTTTTTTGACATCGCAGTATAAACAGCTTGGGACCCGTTTTACAGCTAGTTAGCTCTGTTCACAACGTCTGTTCAAAAGTGTAACTGCAGATTTTCTGTTATGTTGCTTATCATATTACTGATCATCAGCCTTTACTGTTGTCAATGGTGATTCTGTTGTGTAACCGGGTTTCTTTTGTTCTCTTTTCAGGTGTTCAGAGCTTCTTCATCTGGCTGTTCTTCACCCCAGGAAGCTGTCTGTCTACTCTGTTTCAGGTAAAACACACGCAACCATAAACGCAAGCAGCTAAATGCCTTTTCTATGATGTTCTCTGTACTCGCCTTCGAAAACAGCATGTATACTTCTGATCTGTGTGTGTGTGTGTGTATGCAGGCACTGCTGGCAACGTGGAGCACGGTGACCAGTACCAGCTGAAGTTGGTTTACGAACACAATCTGCAGCGAACAGCCTGCAACATGACCTACGGCAGCTTTGGAGGGGTCACAGGTATGACTGACAGTTGAAATGCTTTATTTGGTCTTTGGTACGACTGACTCTACATTCACATCTTAGCCGACAGTGAGCTAAGTAAGTGCTGTTTGTGGCATAGGACTTGGTTTCAAGGTTGGAGGTTTAGGTGTAGGTTCAGTTAAAGGTGAGGGTTGGGGCTCGGCCTTTAGTTGTGATATTTAAGGTTGGGTTTTAGGTGCCCGGGGAATGCGTTATGTCAACGAGAGTCCTCACAAGTATACGAGCACGTGTATGTGTGTATGAGTGAACATCTGTGCATGTGCCTTGGCAAAAGTGGTCACTGGCAGCACTGGACAAATACATAAAACTATAAACGTCTCTAAGAGGAGCAAAGGATGGAAAGAGCGAGAGAGGGGTCATGTAGCTGCTCTCGCTCCAGTCAATTGAGCTTTTGGAAAAACCAAGTAGGGGAAAGCCCTTGAGTAGTCGGCGTCCAAGGAAAACACACACGCAGACACGGGGAACCCCCTTTAAAGCTGAGAAAATGGCATTTCCAAATAAAGGCTGTATTGTCAAGGTGTGTGTGTGAGAAGAGAGAAACTGCCAGACTCTGTGGCCTGGCATGATGGACCCTTCATTCACTCCATGTCTACAGACTGTGTGTGTTTTGATTGATAGAAAGAACAGTGTGGGCTCATTAAAACCAAGTCCTTGGCCTGTGCTGAATGCACGTGCTTAGTTCATACCATGAACCCGTACGTGTGTCTGTCCGTTTCCACATGCTGGTTTCTGGTACTGGACCAAACTGTACAGCTCTGTCTCTCTCATACACACACACCACACCACACACACACACACACACACACACACACACACACACGTTGCACATTCAACCACACACCTATACACACGTGATAATCACTCACAGAAATACATGCACACATATAGACAACATTATTCTCGTCTCGTCTCTCTTCTTCTTGCCTCCTCTCTTCCTCTCTCATCTCCTCTCATCTCCTCTCCTCTCTATCTAATTGATGTCATCCTCTCTCTTCCTGCTCTTCCCCGTTGTCACCACTAGATGGCAGTGCAGGCCCTGGAATTGCAGTTAGCAAAGATTGAACAAATGGGATCCTGTATTGCCTCCCGTAAGGAAATTCCCTTTTTACCCCCCCCTCTCAAATGGGGAGGTCAGAGTTCAGCTACAGAACAACACCCAGCGTCTCACCCAGTGAACCAGTGTCTACCTCAAGGGCACTCCAGCAGTGTGGGCATGTTTGGAACCAACTCCTCATGAATAAGAGAACTTAAAAAACACACACACATTCTTTAAAATGCATACAGGCATTTTTAAAAGCTCAAATTTGAGCTTTTCATCGTCTTTAATAAACCAGGTTACTCCACTGGACATAAAGAATGTCTCCTTAGCCCTAGATAGCCCGACCAAAAAGCAGAATCACTCTCATAAGATAAATGACTAAACAGTAAAAATGGCAGCGTACCTGCACTGCTGCTGCTGATTACAGACCCCCTTAATGGTTTAACTCGCACCCAAATAGGTAAATCTATTCCGTTTTAAACTAGATTTAAAGAAAGAAATTCCTATTAATATTAATAACCTTGCAATTCCATAGATTCATCTCATTACGACTGCTTTAAGTCGAGCCTTTTCCTGCTTTCTGTTTCCCGCTTATTTATGGATTTCTTGTATGCATGTTCTACTGTTTGTAATGTTTATATAAACCTCATATTGCAATTTGTGTTTCTGTTTCCTGCTGCAGTGAAACAGTCTTTGCTTTCTTCATTCCTTCACTTGGCTGTAAATGTAGCAATGCAGATTTTCGAGGCTGCTTCGTTTGTCTTGTTGGGATAATCCGAGCGTGTTTGAGTCGGGAGGGAAGCTCGTTGTTTGAGCTTTTCTCGGTTTCACACAGTTTACATGAAAACGAGCTGCTCTGGTGGAACACACACACACACACACACACACCTACACTCACACACACACTTGTAATGATTTGCAGACACATGCAAAAGTGCACACACACATGCAAGCACATCCAGAAACATATACACACACACACACAAGTACACGTGTTTAGTACAGAGTGATGGTCACACAGCTCTGAGGCCAGACAAGCCGAATGTCCGAGTTTGCAGTAGCACGTGTGTGTGTGCGTTTTCAGCAGACAGCGTGTGACAGCACTCGGCTCTCCAATGTTCAAAGTGTGTGTTTGGATTTGGAAAGCATTGAGAGAGTGTGTGTGTGTGTGTGTGTGTGTGTGTGTGTGTGTGCGTAGAGGGTTTTTGCAAGTCGTGTCTGCTCATACACGTGAATGTGAATGTGTGTGTGGGTCTATAATAGCAGCCATTTAGCAGTGCTGTAGGCGCTGTAATAGCAGCTCTGTACTAATACTGCTCTAATAGCTGGGCTGCCTTTTGGGTTTGGGTCACATTCAGGCCACACACACACACACACACACACACACACACACACACTCTGGTCCACACGTGTGCATGGACACACACATTCACACACTCACGGAGGCGAGGCTCTGCCCACTGCAGTGTGCAGCCAGCCTCTGTGCTTTGTTGGCTGCTCTGTGTGCTTGTTCGACATGTCTTATTAATGATACTAACACAGGCCCGCTTCCTCCACTGTGTCTGAGCGGTGGCGCTCTCATACAGGGCCTTTTGACACGTTATACCTGGGCGTGGCCGTGTGAAATTACACGTGCACAGTTGCTATAATGGCACAGCCCGGCTCTCATTTTCAGCACGTAGGACTTTTTCCTATTATTGATGATACGGCGGCGTGTCAGGCTGTCTGACCGTGTGTTGTTTTGGCCCTTGCTCTGCTTTTCAGGGTGAGAGACGACCACCAGACACCCGACAAAGTGTTTGTCTGGGATGAAGGTCCACTCCTCAGGTATTCTGAGTCCAGACGAGACGAAGCACATTTTGTATTGAATTCAAATTTTTTTTTTTTTACAAACGCAGCAGCTACTCGTAACACACAATGCGTTTGTTCTCCCAAGAAACGCTCAAATAGTTTTTTCTCATTTTATCTTTTTAAATAAATGCACAGACACACACACACACACTCGCGCGTGAGTATAAATCCATGCAACACGCAGACTCACTCAGATGCTGCAGCGTTTGCTGTTGGTTCATTGTCAAACATTGTATTATGCGCACTTCGGGGCGCGTGAGAGACCTTGTCCTTCAGCATCTTAACGGCCACCCTGAACGCCGCTCATCACTCACACACACACACTCGCACGTGTTTACACAGAATAGGTGTGTAGGAGTGTGCGGCTTTTCTGTCTAAATCCTTGGTGATAGATGTCGAGTGTGAGCGCGTGTGTGTGTGTGTGAGTGTTTGCGCAGTACGTGGCTGTGTCCCTGACCTCTAGTTGATGGCAGTGTGAGTTTTAATAGCGCATTGAGGCCTAATTATAGTTCTCTGGTCACACAGCCCCACTGCTTTATGGCCGTGTGTTTGTGTGTGTTAGGGCTTAGCATGTCCTACATCAGGCCTTTCCTAACAAACACACACTCTTGTACACATTCATACCCAGAACCGTGTGTGTGTGTGGAGGTGTTAATGGAGATATCAGATTCAGCCAGAGGGAGAAATGCGCCTCACAACACGACATCACGGCTGAAATGAAACAGAAGCCCATGAATGTCTTTCAGGATCGTTTAAACACTCAAAGGTTTGTAACTGCAGAGTCGGAGTCGTCATAAAGCCCAATATGTAGCCCAAAAAATGCGATGCCTTTTTAGCGAGCAGTGATTGCGAAGTGAAGAAATGAATCGTACAAGTGGAGAAAACGGTACAAACCTTCTGGCTGTCTTTCCTGTGAGGCATTTGTGGTTTTTCACACAAAAAGAGAAGTTGTAGTGTGAAGGAGAGCTTGGGAAAGAAGTTCAAAGCTCGCCTACTTTCTCACCTGCACTCACCTGGCCAGTCGCTGCGTGCACATGATTATGTCACATGATTATATTTAAAACCGACCCAGATTCACATCTAATTATTACTTATCGAGCTGCAGTTTAGATCACTTACTAATCAGTCAATTTTTATGATTAATCGCTTATAGAAAATAGTGAAAAATGCCTGTCCAGAGTTTAAGATGACGTCTTCAATTTGCAAAGATGTTCACTTAACTGGAAAGCAGCAAGTTTGGAGAAGCTTGAACCACCAAGTGTTTGGCATGTCTCCTTGATAAATGTCTTAAACAGTCAATTATCAAACTTGCTGTTCTAACTGTTTCAGCACTAAATAAGTCAATGCAAGTGTGCTAAATGTCTGAAGAGGCAATTATGGACTCCAACTAACAAATGTGTACTTTGATGATTTGTGCTTGAAAACATTAGATATTCCTCTGTAGGTGCCAAGACCCCAGGAACAAGCCACTTTGTAGCCAGAAGATAGAAATTCAACATGGTCCATTCTTTAGCAGATTATAAATACCAACAGTATATGTGTGCTGAAGTGAATTTGGCCTTTATGTGATAAGAGCGTCTTTGTCTCTCCGTCAGGTCACCACTCCCTGTGCATCCAGTCTATGGACGGGATGCTGATGTTCTTCGAACAGGACAGCTACTCCTTCGGCAGGTTCCTCCCCGGGTTCCTGCTGCCCGGCCCGCTGGTCTACAACCCCAGAACAGACAGCTTCCTCAGCGTTTCCTCTGCACGCCAGCTGGAGAGCTACAAGTAGGGTTTTATTTATTTAATTCTTTCAAGGAAAAAAAATATGGAATGCATATATTCATTAAAAGTAGCATTTGTTTCTTGTAATGTTTATTAGGCGGTAGCATTTTGGTTTAAGATGAAAAAGTTCCTAAAATAATTATATTTTCTGGCATTTATTTAATTTGTTTTAATCTTTGTCACGCACTAACTTTAAAATCTTTGAAATAGGCCTTTATGCAGACATTCGTTTGCAATTGATAACCTTCTTAAAATTAAAAGTTGCCTGCTGCACTTAACCCCACCGAACTGTTCATGTACGTAACTTACCTTTGCAACTTTGTTGCTGAAATTAAAGCATATCGCGAATTGCTATTAACATTATGAGTCATCAAAAATTCATGCGTGTGTGTATTTTAGTATTTCAGACATTTTTAGATCAACGTTACTTGGCAAACATTTCCAATAAAGAACACACACCCCTTTGCGAGTGCTAGTCTGTAATCTGTAGCGGCTATGAGGTCATTCGAGGATGCCTGGTGTTATCCACCTTCTTCAGTATCAGCTGCTGATGGTTAGTGAGCGGCTCTGACTAATGCCTCGCCATCTTAAAATCATCTGCTCTCGCTGCAGAGCTGGTCTGGATGGACCAAAACAGATACACGCATGCACACGGAGTTTGATCGGAAAGTACCTCACTTTATTGTGAGCGCATGCACACGTCCCATTTCCCTCTGGCTGAGGCAGGGAGAGCTTTTAGAAGTCTTGCAGACTGTGTGGGTGTGTGCGTGTGTAATTTTCTCTCCCAGCTGTTTGTTATCCGGATGCCCCGCCGCCGGTATCAAGAGATTCTCCAGACTAGAAACACTGACTTTACTACTCTCCCTGTGCACGCACACACACGCACACGCCGCGATGCACATTCAGTTGTAAATTACATAGAGCAGACACGGAGTACCTTTATATACCCGACAACACTGCGTTACTTATGGCAACAAGCTTATTATTTCCATTACAGTGTGCAGTGTGTACACCCCGAGCTAACGTTTAAAATTAGCTCCCCACTGCACCTTTATGTTCACGCTGTAAAAACACAGCTGAGTTAGTTTGTTACTGGTTACATGTAAACACTCGGTAAAAATATGTGTTAGTCCAAACGTGGTGGCCAGTTCATTCCAGGGAAAGCTGCTCACCTGACCTAGTTACTCCTGCGTCCAGTTTGGGTGTCGGCAACACGAGTATTGGTGTCTTTGTCTGGCTGAAACTTGTGAGCGGCTGCATGGAAGCAATAATAATAAGAATAGTTATAATTGGTCTATCATCAAAAAATTGAGCGACAGTTTTATTAAATGATTCATAATTTTTTTAATTTATTCTATAAAAATATGATAGTTGGTTTCTCTCATGTCATTATGAATCCCTGTTGAATTTTGACCGGGGGGGGGGCTGTAGCTCAGGTGGTTGAGCTGGTCAGCAAAACCTGCGGAACACCTAGGACACAGCTCGGAATGACGGACTTAAAAATCCAAAAACTCTACCTGGAAGACACGCCTTCAAATGGGAAACACTGACAGGTAAAAAATGCAGCAGATCTCTGGCGACAAGTCAGTAATATGGCTGGACACTCGCGCCACGCCATGAGCAACAGCAATCGCTGTTTGTGCCACAGCGTGGCCCGGGATAAAGCTGTTATCTAGCTGTTCCCACAAGCTGTAAGAGGAGCCTGTTGCCTTACTTTAGTCTGCGAAAACTGTGGTTTTCCTTGTATTGTTCCTCTCTGAAATATTTAAAACGGTGCCGAAAAACACGCCTGCTGTGTGCGCAGAATGATGGCGAACAATAGCATTGATGCGCACCGACACCGCTAACTCTGGGCAATAAAGACAGTGAAGTTCCTGCAGTTGCTTCACAATAATCGCTTGTAATGTGAAGCGAGAGCAACAGGAAGTGAATTAGCAGTAACTTAGCACAGCGGATACAGTCCCGATACAGCTCTAGGAGAGCATTAACGTATTATGTTTTGCAACTGAACTGTTTAGCGATCAGCTTGGAACTGATGGGCTGATGGCGCCCGGACAAAAAACAAAACAAACGTATCAATCAATCTAAAAATCAATATCTTAAATCTATAATCATAAGCACCGGAAGGGTAAGCTCACTATGACTATGGGTTACTTTTAGACCTAAGCGATTAAATCGGTCTTTATTGCGTGTTCATTTTTAAATTTCCACAGATGCGTATCTCTGTATGGACATCGTGTGACGGACTAGGCTGCTCTAGAAATGAAGACTTTCTGTAAAGTTAAATTTACCTTCCTAAGGAGTCTGCTTGAGATATTTCTTACATCACTCTTAAAGGGTCTGTACACCCAAATTACAAAAAAAACACCCAAAACATTCTCACTTACCTCTTGCGGTGTGTAGCCATGCAGATTCACGTCTTAAGAGAATTCTTGAGGAGAGACACATTTCTACAACCAGGTGCTGATGTGGGATGGCTTAACCACTGTGTGTGTGTATGCGTATATATATATATATATATGTGTATGCGTATATATATATGT
>JAVQJF010030983.1:0-23170 GCA_036023855.1 Gadopsis marmoratus | reverse complement strand
GTGGCTCCACACTAGGATTGCATATATGAACAACAAGCTAATGCTCAGAATGATTTAATGCTTAGATTAACAGCAGTGGTAGACGCAACACGCAGGCTTTTAACTCCTTCCTGCTGTGGTAACGTAAGGTTGAGATGTGGTGGAAAACAGGCTCTACTTGGTGCTGGAACATCTGAGCAGAAGAGAGTGTTTGTGCACCGTAGATGAACTCTGGTAGTTTTGCAGCGGTTCAGATCTTTTGTGAGGTTTTTGCCAGGCAAGATTATTTGTCTCTCTACCGGGTGAAGTGGGATATCATCAGGCATCACAGCTCTCTTGTCACACTAGATATTTGACGCAGTTTGATTCTGTGACCGAGATTAGAATTTTTATTTAGAAGGGTTATTTATACAGCCTTGTTAACACGACAGCGTGTGTTCAAATTAAATTAGTGCTCCTCTGCTGCAGCAGATTAACAGCATCGGTCTGGAAAATATCTGAAACAGGGATGCTGAAGAGACAGAAATGTATTTAAGCATGTGAGAGGGCATGTCATCATCTGTTTCTAACATGTCGGCCAGTGTTTCGGGTGCTCAGACAGAGTAATTGGCGACTGACAGACACCTCAAGCCCAAAGCTGGAAGACCAACACCACCAGATGCTTATGGCTGGACCACAGAGCTACACTGCATCAGCATGATCCAGATGTACGCAGCCGTTTTGGGCCATACACACTTGAACAGAAGCTATGCACAGTACATTTTGCACAAGGCTCCACATGCATCCCTCTGTCACCGTTTCCCTCTCTCTCTGAAATGTATCCAACCGTCTGTATGATGCATTGTATTAAGTTTTACGGTTCAACATAGCTCCAACTGGTCTGGCTGTACAGTAAATATGCAAACACAAACATCTCAGACGTAAGCATCTTACAGCCTCAAAATATGAATTAACAAAATAAACCGGCAATGAGAAACAGCCCCAAGACAATAATTCATAGTAAATAAAGTGTCTTATATCTAAATCCCATTGTAAGGCAGCAGTAGTGAGGCAGTATGTCATGTTGTCTATAGCGGATTTGACAGACACAATGCAGTTTATGTAACTTGACAGCCTTGACTATGTCCTCACAAGACTGTTGGTGCCGAGGCCACACTAGACAAGCAGACGACAAAATGTAAGGAGTCACTGTAAAGTACCGAAGCATCAGCTGGATATTTCCCATGTGCAGTTTGTATGACAGCAGCTCTTCGTAGCAGTTTCTGCTAAAAATCACAGGCCTGACAGACCTGCTCAGAACAGCTCACATGGCTACATGCATGCAAAAGGGCAATGAAATGGAGGAGGTTATGAATAAAAGGATGTTTTCTTTGTCTGGAGATGGTGCAGTAATTAAGCCTCCCCCCCCCCCCCAAAGTCTGAATCCACACGAATCCATGTTGGCTGAGGCTCAGATCCCACCAGAACCTTCTAACCTGCGTCTTGGCAGTTTCCCTCTCAGCTTTCCTACTAACCGCAAAAAGCAAAACAGAAAACAATACTGTGAGACATGGACTGCTGTCTCCTTCAAAACACATTTTACTCTCTTCAACTGTAACATAAGTGTTCCACTTCTGTAAAGAAAGAGAACAAATACGAGCCATTACCATACTGAAGGGTTTTATCTTATTCACGCCAACAGATAGTGTGCTTCCTACCAAGCAAAGCTAGCGGGACATTAATCAGCACCGCTCCTCCGCGATCTGTACTCCTAGAGTAAGAAGGCATCCCGGGATGGAAGTAGAACAGTATTTCAACATATTTATGAGCGTGGGGTTAAAGGGGGGCTGTTTGGTGAACACGTGGGGAATTTCTACAG
Source organism: Gadopsis marmoratus (assembly GCA_036023855.1). Lineage (NCBI taxonomy): Eukaryota > Metazoa > Chordata > Actinopteri > Centrarchiformes > Percichthyidae > Gadopsis > Gadopsis marmoratus. Next base: position 21,333 of record JAVQJF010030983.1, on the reverse strand, counting down.
CTCTTCACACATAGAAAGGTTGTAATGTTCTTTGGAAAATGGCCAATGAAGATATCATGACTTGGTCAGCTGTGACATACCATGCAGCTCATCTGGAAATGCAATATATCCCTAACTTGGCTTCCAGGTTAAGAATACAGAGGCAACATCAGCCCAACGACAAAGAATTTATTGTGGAAGGGACCTCAAGACATGATGCTGTGTCTGGAAATCGCATTACTGAGATCTCACAAACATCTCGTGCGATTGATTAAATAAGGTATTAAAATTAGGATTAGATTGGGATGAAAGACGATTATGGTGCGATAATACACCTCCTCTCGTTCACATTGTCGTTGCCACGGCTACCAGCATCTGCCTCCCACATGCTGGGATGCTGCAGATCTTTAACTGGTTTTAATGAGTGGGGGCAGGCGACTTCAGTCAGCACTTCAAAACACATCTGTATCTGTGGAAGCCGCACTGCCATCAAGTTCACATGTGACATTCCCACCAATAAACTGACTGAACCCCTGTTATATCCTGTGAAACAAGTACAAAATATTAGAGAAATGTGCTCTTTTTGGAGGATCAAACTAGATGTGATTCGATACACATCCATTATGTTGATAGGTTCACGGATAAGGTTGCATTTGTCAGATGCTGTGTCTTTTATAGTCTATCCAAAACCAAAAAATGCATGCAAAGAATGGGTTAAACAGCCCTACCGTAACCTGTAACCTGCAATCATCATCTCGCTGCCTACAGTAACAGAGCATTACCTCCAACACCAAGGAGAACCTCATTCACTACATTAATTAATGTCATATAATAACATACTCTGTTAGTGTTCCCCTTCTGTGTGGAAGCCGGTCCTGGATGCAATCAGAGTTTAGGGTGATATTAACAGCTCTGCTCTTTCTTGTATTTAACCCCAGCCAATGTTGCCAGACATAAACAGAGTTAGAATGTAATCTGATCTTGTATCTTTCCTTATCCTGCTTATAATACTAGGACGACCTGTCTCTACACTGCTACACAGTACAAGAACAAGTGTGTTTCTTTATTTCAATGTCTTCCACATGAACCATCAACTGCTGACTTATTGCCCGGTCTTTTACCACAGTGTGTATCCATCAAGTGCAGATTTAAAACCTCTTTTGGAAGACTTTCCTTTTAAAACAAGTCAACTGGAAACATTAAAAAGTCAACCGGAGACTGTTTTCAACCAGCTCATGGAGCTAGCATTAGCTTAATTAGTTGGCTCGCTGTAGCTGATAAAGATCTGCCAGCGACAGTTGTCATTTCACTAGTAATGCAAGACCTGCTTTTGTCTACCTATGCCTGAAATCAAATTATAAAGAATTACGAGTAGCACATTAGCCACCGTTATCATCATCATTTACATGTCACCTAATATGATCACCAATGTAAACCACCATTTGTCAGTAATGCTTTCATCAAATGCTTTCACAAACCTGATTAAAGTGGCAAGGAATATGTTTTTTTGCTTTAACTTATCATTATGAAGTAAATGTTGATTGCACAGCACAAAGGCTATAAAATACCGACGCCATCTGCCTTTAGATTGGTTCGCAAGCCTCGCTTTCACTATGCAATTCTGTCTGCCACCGGGTACAATCTCCCGGGAAATTTAAGCCTCGATTTACAGCGCAAAGGAAGCGCGACAACCAAAAACAGGAAGAGGACGGTGCTTTCGTTTTCCCCGGTAGCTATCCTAGCGGAAATGGCGGTAACTGTGGAAACTCTATCCGGCAAAAGAAAAAGAGCCCTGTTGAAGAGGGAGAGTGGTAAAAAAAAAAAACGAGGTAAAACAAGAGTGAACGTCGGCATTCACTCGATAGAGAGAGCTGCGGGACTTGAGATGGTTCCATTCAGTGCCCATTCTTTCTACTAGATCGGTAAGTGACTAAACCTGCCTACATATTAATACCACCAAGAGTTTTACTCTGCCTTTATCGTAGCACTGAGATCACGGTTTCTAGTTCCAATTCAGATTATTATGGATGTTTCTTGCTTTGGACAGAAGCCGGGCTGCTAGCAGTGCAGTGTGTCCTGTGTTGCTGGTAGTTGCTAGGCTCTGAGGGACACGGAAAGCGATGCGGTTGTCTTTGCGACAGCGGCGCCAACAATAATACCACTTGGAAACACTGGGGGGGGGGGTTGGCTCTGCTCTGGTTACGCGTGTACTACATGCTACGTGGAAGATGTGACTTCATGAATAGCACAAAACTTGCAGATTTATTCAATTTGTTCCTTTCCCTCAGATTTCACTCCTGGCTCTGGCACAATGGGAACACTAACTAGAAGACTAACCACAAATAGAAACACAAGTTCTGGTGTTTTGGATAGTAATCACTCAGCTTTCCACCCTCCACAACGTAGCATTTCATGAAATCAATATAAACATGTGTCAAACCAAAATGGGAACCCGGACAAGCTGGGATTCGTCACTGCAACGTAGGAAGAGATGTGCTAGGAACAAAACAAGTTGCATTATGGTGCCGTTTGTGCCTTTTTAAACTGATAAATAAGCAAGTACCCCAAGTTTATTTTAGTGTTTAGTGTAGAAATTATTTTGCAGGACTAAAAGTCACAAAATTCTAAATATCATAATACAGAATATCGTACAAGCTGCATTGACCATTTGTAGCCAAGTAGTAAAGAGAGATGTAGGCATGAGTGGCAAGACCTTTGATCAGTACAGTAAAAAGAGGCCTCATCCACGCCACAAACTGCCCTCACAACCTGGGGCGAAGGGCAGAGCGTCTTCGTTAAAGGCTCCCATGCTTGTAAAACGCTCAGAAATAGCATTGAGCATGGCGAGTCTGCAGCCATAAAAACGCATAGGGTTTCTCCTGACATCACTGCTCTGATTTGGACGCACCGTTTCGGAAACAGAATGACCAAATGGTCTCTGCTGGGCATTCAGACTGCAAAGTGATGGGTTTCGATTCCACTGGGAACATCCACAAAAAGACATATTTTAGACTGACGTGCTAAAGGGAGGACTTTCAACATGTCATGTAGTTAACATAAGGGCCAAATGATCAAGTTGAGCAGTTAAACAAGCCCTGTTATTTTGACATGAGCTGTGACACACATGTAGAAAACAGGCTGTTGCTTTAATATCCTCTTAAGTGTCATCCAAGGCCCTCTTTAAACAGCTCAAAAATCATACCGAGTTCTGGCTGACTGTATCAGGTGTCAGCTTGATGCTTCATGAATTTTGCTAATTTTAGAAGATGTTTTTAATGAGGAAGTGAAGGCAATGTCAAAAAAATAAATAAATACTTGGCACATCTCTAAAAAAAAAATCCCAACATCTTCATAATAATACGCATGAAACAAAATGTAACATCATTCCCATATAAGTCGATGTCAGCTGTCTTTAGTCTGTAGATGGTGAGGTTGGACATCACAGGGTAAGATGGGGGACGCTACACTACTGTGTGGACGTCTGATGCTAGCATTAACTTGGATCAAACCTTCATGACCACTTCTGTCAGCTTGACAATAAAGACGCAGCCGCTCTTATTCAATCTGCTTATTTCCTAACATCCAAGTAGGTGCTCACACAATATATCACATCGGTAACGCAGACCGCATTTTGACCTTGGAACTTGTCAGATTTGCATTAACGACCTCAGGCAACTCGCACCAGCCTCATCAATCATCACAATCAAACACAGGTGAGCTAAAAGTAGCTGAGCTGAGCCACAGGCAGCGGCAGGCTAATTCAGGCTTGCAGTCTATCTCTAATAGAGTTCTAAGTACATCTTCATAGTCCCAAGACAGGCCTGACTCACCCAGTCTTCCACTAGGAGGGAAATCTAATCCCACAAGTAGCCTGTGAATGTGCTGTGGAAAAATAAACCGCTCAGAGAGCAAGCATACTGTAAGTACTTCCACTCAGATGGACCACAGGATCATGGGGTCCAAGTTATGGAGTGACCCTGTCCAGTCCTGCTTTCAAGCGCTAGAAAGCGGTTGGAAGTTAGTACGAGGATTACTAGCATCTACATTCGTGAATATAGATATCTTAATCAGATGTACTTTAATCCAGTCCAATAAATGCGCAGAATTTCTCTTGGCGACATCGCATGCAGCGGCACGCCATCCACTTCCAACACCTCGCTGCAAAGAGAGAGTCCAAAACAAACTTACACTGAGTGATGCACCGTGCAACGCAACTCTTAGAGCCAGAGTGTTGGCATCAAGGGGAAGGCCGGCTCTCTCCCAGGTTCCTCCAGGACCCAGCAGAGGTGCAGCGGGTCCTACCTGTGACCGCAGCTTCCCCTGCACACGCATGTGGAGGCAGACGAGCAGCAGAAGAGTCAGTCCCGACAGCATTCTCTCATGTGGCCACAGAAATGTTCGACCAGTCACTCAGGCTTCCACTCACACGAGTCCAGTGGCTGCTCCCTGTCAGCCTCTTACTCGCCTCTGTAGCTCTGAGGATCCCAAAAAAAAAAAAAAAAAAACCCTCTCACTACAGAGCTGATCTCTACGAGCTCCCCTTGTAAACTGAGCTAGGGGAGGTGCAGCTGGTGGAGGTGGAGAGGGGGGGCTTTTTTAGAGGGAGAGTGAGAGGTAGAAAATGTATGGGGGGGGGAGAGAGAGAGAGAGAGGAGGGAAAGGAGGCAGAGAAGAGCGTGTTGCAGCTTCTGCTGACAGTAAATTGGAACCCAGAGAGGAATATTTTCAATGTGACAGAAAAAGTAAGAGAGGAAGGAAATTCTTGCGGGGCCAAAATTAATGTGCAAGCAAAACCACTACGGTCAAAATTGTGTTGAAATAATTGGCAGGTGGGCATGCCATCTTCTAGGGACGCCAGCAAATAAGAATTACACACTTAAGTTCTTAATACTACAACAACGCAAAACCAGATAAAAAGGGGCAAAATAATAAAGTGGAAACAGCCCAATATGGAAAGCATATTTTTGCTGTTTCTGCTCATTCTCCGGATACAAAAACAACAACTCAAAAAGAATAAGATCCCTTTGCCCTCTTTGAACCCCCCCTCCAACCCCCCAATACTTAATTACAAGCCATGCTGAAACTACTGCAGCCAAAAAGACCCGACTATTCATATGGTTTTCCTATTGAACCACCATTGTTTCCACGACATTAAACCCTAATTCAGCGGGACATACTGAGGTAAGCAGTACGCTCGTCATCCTTAGTATCTGACAGTTGGATTTTTCATAAAATTATATACGCAGACTGAGCGCATCTGGGACATTGTGGCTGGACTTGTTTCTACACAAAGGGACTTTTGCAAGCAGGGGCCTGGAATAAGCATGAGATAATTGAAAACTTTCCTGTTTTGAAGTGGCAGAGACCACAACAGGCTGCTGCAAAGTCTACTGTATGCACTGAAAGGCTGTGTCTCAGATGGCCGAGCACCAGAGCACACATGGCGGGAGTATAAGGATAGAGATGGACTGACAAGACGATGCCTTCTAAAAATACTTTACTAGTGATTCTTCGACAACTGATGCTGTATGCTTTACTAAATGAAACTTACTGTCATTTATGTTATAAATGGGTGTGGAAGAAACAAAAATGTTCTGTTCTTAAAATAACCTAGCAGAACACATGACTGACTGATGTTTTCAACTTGAATGCCAGAAGGGCTGAAGAATTTGACAAAAATATTTAATTAAAGATATTCTAACCAATACTGCAATTGCAATATAAATTGTTATTATTTTCTACAAATTAAACTCCAAGCATGTATTTATGTTCTATATAGTTTAAGAAAACGTAGCCAAGCCAAGCATAAACGTATCTCAATTGAGCATGAAAATAATCACGTACAACAACGCAGTTGCTTTTTGTCAAAGTCCTGCAAAGTCTTGCAGTGAGTTCTTTGGGGAAATTTAGCTCACATTTAAGATTTTACATAAGCAGTATACTTGACAGTAATCAAAAACAGTCACGATTTGACAATTTGGGTTTCATGTAGTTTAACCAAGTCACAGAATCAAGGTTAATTAGCTATTAGCTACAGATGAATAAATGTGTCGGTGACAGTTTTTATGTACTGCAAGTTATCATTAAAATTGCAGATCTTGTGATTCAAAAATCGTGATTAATTATTCACCCCAAATGACAGTGAGTGACAACTGTAGTAATACGCATATAATATACTGTATTTACCTGTGCAACGTCAGTCACTGGAAAATTAAATCACTAAAGTCCTTTAAGAGGATACAAAGGTGCAATGTTTTAAACGCCAGCTCACAATCATCCATCATCATTCAAATTAACAGCTACTACGAAGCATGGGACTTGAGATTTATGAGTGAGTTAACAAGTCACCTGAACAGATCGCCAACTTTTTACTTGGTACTATACTTAATAAGCGACACTGTGACACCTTTCCTAACATTCTGTAACGCAAGCAGAGGCACTGAGTGCAAGGAAGAGTAACAAGAAACAAATACCTCCACACCTGCAACTGGCTTGGCTTATGTTGGAACAGTGTCAGCTGAGACACACACACACACACACACACAGAACTATCTGGCCTAGTTCATCCTGCCAGAAGCATGGAAGTATGTGTCCTTCTCATAACAAAACAGTTGTACAGTGAAATTATGAATGGCTCACTCAAACAGCTTTGTTTTCACAGTTAAACCCCTCATCCTCCAGCCCCATCACCTCACCTCACCCACAAACAATGAAACAGCATGCACAGTATGCAGGGAGGGGAGCCGCTCTTTTCAGCAGCCCATCCATCACGGTGAAGCTGCAGACAAAGTCCCCCACTCCCCTGATCAGCCTGTGATTTGAACATACTCATTATGGAGGCATAGCGCCCAGAGGTCGGGCGGGGCCAGACTGACTCGCCAGTGCACCCTGGGGTCTTTGTTTCCTTCAACAAATGGGCCGGCCCTGAAGCAGCCTTGGCTGCAGGCGCCTGATTCCACCGGTTTCCACACACGTCAGAGTCGCGCTCTGCAGCAGGTGGGCTCAACGTTACTGTACACTGTCCGGGTCTGGCAGACACACGCTCATACAATAGCTGTATTCAGCTCCCGTTCTCATTCTCCGTCACGTTTCTATCCTTTCTTGGCGTTGGCTGTTTGGAGGATATTTAAATCCAAAGCTCATTAGCAGAACCATGACTGCAAACATTTTAAGCAGGTGTGGCCTCGATGGGAAACACTCAGCTGTAATTCCTCTGTCATTAATCTACCTTACGTCATCCTTCTTACATGCTCACACTGAAGGATGAGCGATGAGGATGCAGGGCCCCCGATGTTGTACGGAGCAGTGCAAACATACTCCAGCAGCCATATTCACAATCTCTATATTGCTTTTCAACGAGCTTGACATTTTATCCACCTCTTCTAAACAGTCTACACTTCCAATCTGTTAACTAGATCAGGAAGAGTTAGGACGAGAAAACACAGGGTTTCTGTGCATCTGGGATAAATATTAGTCAGCAAGATCAGGCATGTAGGTCCCATGATTGTTTCCTTCGAGCAATGCATTTGAGTGAAAAAGGCAGGAGCAGAGTGGAGATAGGCGGGTTAATGAATAAAGCAGGATCGAGAGGGATTTGGGCTGGGAGGGGCTAGGTGTGGCTGAGGGAAGCTGCTTTTCTGTGCTGCTTTTCCAAAGTCAACAGCTGACGGTGGATGACACGGTCTGCAGAAGAGATGTAAAATAGTTACTGTACATGAAGTCTGCCATGTGCCATCCTGGGTCATGTGCACAGGTACAGTATGTGGGCTTTCATTTCAACCAAACACTACAGCAGCTGATATCACTATTTGTTGTTCATGCTGCTCAAAGTGTGAACTTATAGGTAGCCTTGTAACCCCTGGAGCTTCTTAAAGCTGATAGGTGTTTGTTAAAGGTGGAATTTTGACAATCCAAGCACACACACACAGTTTCAAAAAAAGACAACGACACTTTGACAGTGTCATTGTCTTTCAGTCTTACAGCTGATCCGAGGCCTGTTCCTTACGCTACAATTTTGACCTCAGCAAGAAGCTTTTGTGAAGCACAAAACTGTGACTGACTAACCAGACAATGAACAAATAAACCAGATAAGTTTATATTTAACGAATTCATTTCTGTGTTTAATGTCTTCATACACCTGCTTTTTCAATACATCTGTTCGGATCGCCATCGGATAAGGAGTGTAATTTGCAATGAGGTTCGACCCTGAGCAGCAGGGAACCTGCAGCACAGACACACTCTCTTAGTAACAGATTTAAGCACATACACACAGATAAACATGCTGACATTAGTAACACACATTTATAAATAGTAAATATATTCTCAACGACCTACAATTATAAAACACACATGTACTGTAAGTGCAACACTCACGCCGGCGTTTTTTATCTTATTCTCAAATAACCCTGAATTCCCGGCTTCAAGTGACCACACATTGAGACACACACACACACACACACAGAGCGCCGACATTCCAAACAAACCGATGAGGCACAAAATGTCCTCAACTGTCTCTTCGATTGACTGCCACCCAGATAGCAGCCAATCATTGTCACAACCTGTGTGACCGCTGAGTGCTAAAAATACAACCTCGGCTGTCCATGGCTCGGTCCCGATATCATGAGTCAGCACGTTGTGAGGGAGATGCATAATGTTCATGACAAGGCAGGGCTATATAGTGCCACACTGTGACAATGTTAAAGCATCATAGAATAACAAAATCTTCCACAACACAGTCAACGTTGCAGCGTTCCCATTTTTTTGCTCCATTAGGGCATAAGCTCCCGTCATCTGCGCATGATCTGGTGAAGGCATTTGTTGTGGTGGTCATTTAAACCAACAGCAAGGATAAATAGGAGGTCTGATTGTGCAAATACCTTTATTTCTGCTGACACCAATATTTCAAGACGCTGGCCCAGCTGTTGTTGTGCTGAACTGCCGGAATGCGATCAGGAAATGGAAGGTCAACACAGAGCTGAACACTGGCAGTGGTACTCTTCCTGTAGAAAGTACAGCCCAGACAATGTACCAAAAAAATCCTGTCCCTCACAACTTTCATTTAAACTAGTTCACTTTTTTCATATTAGGAAACAGGACAAAGAGTAACGCATGGCATGACTGAGGAGAAAATTCAGCCACTATTCAGAGGAAATTAACAGACTAAAAGATAAGACAGGATATGAACAGAGGAACCACCAACCAGTGTGTTGGAAACGCATCAAAAGCAGACACTGCTTTTTCACAGCTTGAAGGAGGCCCCACTCACAAGGTTAAACACCCCCCCGTCTCCTGAAGACAGACTTGTGGCAGAGCTCAGCCGAGGTGTGGCGGTGCAGAAGAAGAAGACGTGTCTGACAGCAGGGCCCATCAAGATCCAGGAAGCTTAGGACAAACTAAGACATCAATCTGTCATCTCCTACACCATTTGTCTTAACCTTCCTCCAACAGCAATTCTCATATTTAAGCCCTCTTGACAGCGACAAGTGCGCTAACAAGTGTCATAAAGCAGGATACTGTATCTCTGCTAGCTCCAGCTCTGAAGCTGAACCTGACCTTTGACTCCCTGTGGAGGGGCACTAGAAGAAACAGCATCTCTATTCCAGGGATTGGCTGAGCATTTGCCTGCAGAAAAATAATCTATATTTTTGTTAATTCACATTTTGCTTTCTTTACATTGCAGACAAATCCATCGTAAAACATCTCTTTAAAATGCACACTTTAGCTAAACCACTGTTACACTTGCAGTCAAGATGAACTGCTTGCACCTGCACATGACTGACTTCAGTTCTGTTGTGCAATTTAAACAAGTCTAAGAGTCTACAGCCATCCTCGTGGCTCTGCAAGGCTGTACTTAGGCACAGCCGTGCTTTGAACTAAATGCTAATGTCTGTGTGCCATCATGCGAACAATGTTAACATGCTGATTGTTAGCAGGTGTAATGTTCACCATGTTCCCCATCTTAGTTTAGCATGTCAGCATACTAACGTTTGCTACACAAATGGGAATGTCATTAGTTTTGCAGGTATTTTTTTATAAGCCAAGGTGGCATTAGATGAAAAGGTCAGCAGACCACCAAGGTCATTTTATTTCATCCTGAGAGGAACATGAATGTCTCTACCACATTTCAGGGCAATCCACCCAGTAGCTGTCCAGACATTTCATTGAAAACCACAAATGTCAACCCCATGGTGACACTACAGGAAATACAGGGAATCACCAAAGTCATTAGCATTAGGAACCATGAATATCTGTAAAAAATATCATGTCAATTCATCTAATAGATATTGAGATATTTCAATCTGACCATTGCCGTGCCTACAGCCACACTGCTAGCATGGCTAAAGTCATATATTTAGAAACTAGTGCAGTATAAGTTGAAATCCCTAGACTGATGTCACAAGTGCTAATTTTTTCCTCAGCCAATACCCATAATGACTGTTACTGTATATGACATGAATCCATAACCATCTGCAGTGGGTAACGGTGGGGAACACCCTGCAAGTGTGCAGCTGGGGCTTGTCATGACAGAGATGGGACTGAGGTATCTCCACTAGTCTTTGCCAGGCAGGCTGTATATCAAAGCACTCATCCCCCTTTTTAACAAGTCTGCCTGTCCGCCACAGCAGGGAATGCATAAAACAGATGCAGCTGTCAGAGGAGAGAAGTGAGGAGTGGCCCAGGATGTTGTTTGATGAGTTTGGGCCTGAGCAGCGCTCTGGGTGCCGGGCAGCGTGCCAGTCAGAGAGGCAGACTGTGGCTGAGACCTGGACTCTGCTCTGGGTCGGACGTAGCCTCATTCTATCTGTCATCTTTATTGGGGAAGAACAGTACGTCAGAATCCACGCCGAAATCTGTCAGTCCAGTGTTGCAACAGCTTTGGGGCAAGCATTCGTGCTAGTAGAACCTGTATTCAAGCATTTGTGCTCACATTCTATTTTTGGCACATCAACATGTATCAACCCGATTTCAACTTCAGCCGTCATAACTGCTGTTCCTGTCGTTTCATCATCGTCTCACACCTAACGGTGAAGAGCAGCAGGAAGTCGTGTAAAGCCACTACTGGGTCTAGAATCGTGCATGCTAGATAGATCTCTACCCTCAGCTGGGCCCACCACCGCCAGCAGAGAAGTGTGTGGTCAGTGATCACCCTTAAAAAAAAAAAAACAACACAGACACAGCCTTCTCAAATGCCCTTCCTTGGTATACAGAGAGAGAGAGAGGCTGCAGCTGAATGGAATTCCCACCATAAAGGGATCTTTCTTTCACAGTTCATCTGAAATGAGTAACCGCATTCAACGGGGTTTCGGTGCCTCAGAGATTCGTAAGCAATGTTCAGCATTTCCACTTTTAAAAGATCACAAATTATGATTGCATGCTAACATGCTAAACTAAGATGGCGAGCATGGTAAACATTATACCTGCTTAACATCAGCAGGTTAGCATTTACTGTAGCTTGAAGTGCCTCACAGAGCTGCTAGCGTGGCTGTAGACTCTTAAGTCTTGCTAGTATCCTAATGATCATTAAAATAATGTACAGAGACCACATGCAGCGAGCAAGTATGTAACAGAGCACCTGCGACAGAAACGGCTTGTTTTCCAATATATATGTGGACAAACAGGTAAAGGCAGTGCACTGACTGTCTGTCCAAACCCATTTATTTCATCAGTTGTGTGATGAGCCATCCTAATAAGAGTGCAGTGCTACTCAGCAGTTTTGAAGCAGCTCCCAGGAGGCAGGACACATTTCGAAGGAAAGCACAGCCCCAGCAGCACACACAAAGAGAGCAACTGTTTGGCTTGCCTGCACTCTCTTAAATTCAGGATGTAGACTGTGAGTCAGCGCAGGCACTAAAATGGAATGAAAAACAAGCTTTGAGGTGCCAATACAGCAGATAAATCTGGCTGTGCAACAATCCAGGCAGTGAGATTGGGATGAATTCACACCAGTCGCCCAAAAGCTGAACCACTGCTGAAGTCTAAAATCTATAGCGTACCAACCATAAAAGACCTTGATTTGCCTCATTAGTTTTGTTTTTAAAACCGGATAGACTTGAGTCTCTCCAACAGGCCAGTTTGAGGGTGCCGCTGCATCACATTGAGAAATATGAGATGGAGACCTAAGAACAGAACCTTTCTTTTATAGTCAAACATGAGGATACATTCATCCTCTGCATTTAACCCATCCTGCCATCCTTCCTCCTGAGGACAGCCTGGAGAAGCGGTCAGCCTTCAATGCGATGACCGGGGACCAAGTCCAAGTGCTTATGCCCTATCTTGGTCAGGGACAACTTAGGGTTCAGTGTCTTGCCCAGGGACACTTCGACATGTGGACGGGAGGAGCTGGAGTCGGACCACAAACCCTAGGGCTGAAGGACAGCAGCTCTACCTCCTGAGCCACAGCGGCACCAGAAGACAAAGGTCAAATGAACATGGCAGGGTTGTTATCCATGCAGCATGGAAAGGTGTCAGGGAGAAGCATCACGGCTGTGCGGTAGGCACGTAGACAGCGTTTCCTCCTGTAATAAGCAGCAACGCGTCGCCACAAGAAGCACACCACCTCTATGGTGCGGTTTGAATGGAAAGTTAAAATAACAGCATAATTGAGCCACATTTCCCTGTAAAACAAGGGTACAACCCAAATGTTTTAAATTAATTTTTCATTATCATGATCAAGTATCCAAAAATCGGTTCATTGCCACAACCTGCAGCAGATGGGAGCGACATGAAAGCCAAAACTGAAATCACCTCCAGACACTACTGCAAAGTAAAATAACTCAAAGGAAACTGAGCTGCTATATCCTGACATTGTTTCCTTCTTGATCTAATTCATTCACCTCAGTCATTTTACAGACGTTACTAATAAAGTGGGAACACCATAAAAATAGCAAGGCTTATTAAGTATAACGGACGTTTGTCCAATCAAGTGCACATGTTATCAACTACTCTCTTGAAAGTGCCATGATGTGTTTTTGTGTGTGCGCTTTCAATCACTATGGAACAGCGTTGTAGGTTGTTACATGATGAATGCTTTGAACGTTTAGTTTGAATACAGGATATGCAAGCAGTCCACCTATTTGTACAAATAGCAAACTTTCAACGTAATGATATTTTTCTCCCACAAATATGCACACGGTTGGACGAGTTGGATGTTTCTTGACAATGTCATCGATGTGCTTTAGGACTTCCGGAAATATGTAGCCGATTGAAACAGGCACCAAGGATGACTGACACTTCAAACAGTCTGTTCGAGTTGCCAACTCCTCATTCTTCCCTGTGGTTCCTTCCTGCTGTATGCTGCCGTTTCTGCTGCTGCTGCTGCTGCTGCTGATGAATAGCAGTGCTGCTTACTCCCCCGACCACCCCAACCTCCCCCCCCTCTTTTTTATCAATATGTTTGCAATGACAGGTTTTGCTCTGAGCATTGTGTACATTTGTATTTTTTATTAATTTCTTTGCCGCCCATCTTGACCATGGCTCCCTGGCAAAAGAGAAATTTGTATCTCAATGGGACCTTTCTGGTTAAATAAAGGATAAATAAAATAAAAGTAAATTAAAATATTCCATATGCTGCTGGTTGCCCTCACCGCTGGAGCGAAGAGCAGAACTCATAGCGCCAACTACAAAGGTTTATGAATGATGAGCGCAGTTCAGATATTGAATTAAATTATCCAGATGCTTTTACATTATCTCTTGGCTTGTAGTTCGGCGGGGGGGGGGCTCCTGTTCAAATGGCCAGACCAGCTGAGAAGATCTCAGTGGGGAGAACCATGAGAAAAACCATCTCTTCCCAGAAAAACTGCTGATTAGTTTGAATCCTCAAATACTCAGTCAGCAAAGTCTGAGGCAGGAAAATAAATGATGAACACTTGCAGATCAAAACTTTTTGTACTTGATTCAGACTCATAAATCAGATTTTTGATTTAGTTTCACCCTGTGAACGATCACCATGTCGAAATGAGAGATCAGAGGGCTTTTTGTCTTCATTAAATCCTAATGCCGCAAAGATTGTTGTTGGATTACAGTGCATGGGAAATACACAGGGTTAACAGAGCTACTGGATATGAGTTCTTTCAGATTTAAACCCTGAATGTCAAAGTGAATGCAGCACACTGAATATGTAGCAAGCCATAATCAGGCCCACACAGCGACTCCTGCCTCTCCAACTCTGTGCTCACAGGTGTCTCTTCGTGGTGTGTATTAAATATGGGGTCAGAACAAATATGTCCTACACTGAGATCCCAGATCTCCTGCTTTGGCCCAAGGGGGTAAAAACTTCCCCCTGACCTCCACTTCACTCCCCACATCACATACGAAGAGCTCTCACGCTGATGCCGTGCTGCCCTCTGCTGGTCACAGCCATCATGACATCAGAACTGCTGCCTGAAGTGCTTACAATTTGGGTCATACTAGAGAATTATTGTCCAGTTCTTTTAAATCAAGGGGTGATCCTCACAATGTCTGGATTAGGATTATTTTAGTCGTCAGAAATATATTAAATAGAAAAATGGCTCATTGTTAAACATGAACCATATTCCAAGCCTGCAGCATGGAATATCCAAATGAAGTGTTCATTTTATTTGTACCACCTGCTCATACATGATGCCAAAGTGTGTGAAATAAGTGATCCACTCTTGATTTTGACAATTAAGTCTCAGCCATAACCTTGGCTGGCAAGCACAGTATAAACTTCCAGGATCTTTGTACATTCTTCATGTCATCCCTCTTATTGGAATGAACATGAATATGAAGGACACAGCGGGGATCCGATAACTAAATGCCAGTTCATAAAAACAAAGCTTGAGGAAGCTCACGCTAGCATTTTCTGCAAAACGCGTGACAGTTATTTTCATCCATCTTCACCAACACAAAGGATCTGGAAGAAATGGGGACAGTCGTAGGATAAAGGAAGCTGGCTTGGGACTAAAAGGTTGCTGGGTCAAATCCACAAATGACTAAAGCTTGATAAGGCCTTGGCAGCTAATGAAACTGTGTAGTGGCCAACAGTAAAAAAGTATGACCGGACCGAAAAAGGCGCATGAACATGAAGCCCGGGTATACAATTTTAAAAATAAAATAAAGTTTCTACATTGGCCTACCGCACACTTTCCCGCCACACAGAGAGAAGAATCATTCTGCCCACATGGGGTCCCATCGATCACTCTGTCTGACTGCCGCACGTAGAACCTGAAGCCTACGGCCCGGCAGTTGAGTTCACAGTGCTGATCCCCAGGAACTGAAAAGAGATGAGGAGATTGTGATGAATATTTCAATAAACGTATTATTATCATCATCGTCATCACAGTTCACCGTGATGAAACATAGTAGAACAGCCACAGCAGTGCAAAAAGACAGAGAAAGACATATGTAAATACATATAGTATAGTAGTAGTATACTAGTATAGTAAAAAAAAAAAAAAAAAATCAATCAACATCTTCACATGTAGTTTGTAAATAGCTTGCTTTCATATTTTCATCATGTGTGTCAACAGATACAACTTCACATTTTAACATCAAATTCAATGGTTCTGACTATGTGGAATATAAGGAATAGATGAATTTGTAGAGCACAGCGACTGCACATTCAAAGGATGAGAACGGTAAGTATGCATTAAGCATATTAAGTAGCATATGAGTATTCAAGCAAAGCACAGGCCCCACCAATACTTTATTTCCCAAAAGATGAGGGGAGAGTCGGGCAACGTCACCAAACAATATGCAGGTCTGCCATCTAACGCTGGGGCTGTATTTTGTCAGATTTGAGTTTTTAAGCACTTAAACACTTGTTTAAACAAAAAACAACATTCTTTTGTGCCTCATACACTGCTTTAAAACCGCACGGAACGGCAATACAGCAATCGTTTTGAAATAATGTGTGTTTGAGTGCCTTAAAGAAGCAGATACATGGAGTTTCAATTACTTAAAGTACACATTTGGAATGCAGAAGAATTATGTGGGAAAACAATAAAGTGTATCCTCAGAATGCTAAGATTTGTTTGAAACCAGCTCTTTCATATCAACAAAAGATTCCCTGGTACACTCATCATTCAAAGACAGAAGTGAGCGACCACGAAAGGCTCCCGATCCCTGCTTTTCTACATTTTGTTCAGGTGCTTTGTCGATTAGACATACTATAAGCCCCAAAGCAAGGTATTTCTTAAACAGATCTACAAGAGAATGTTTAAGCACTGTTCAAGATGGGTGTCAAATAATCCAATAATCTTTACATCTGCATTACCCGTCAGTCAAGGCTGCGACAAAGAAGAGATCTTGTGTTTGACGGGATATTAATTTGGAGACTGCTATGTCCATTAGTGTTCCAAGAGAAATTACATTTCAGGAGGTGTTTTGACTGTTGCCTGGATACGCCTTCTCGACATTTATCAGTGAGCAGACAGGAGACATACTGCAGTGCTTACATCACTTTTACACACCTTAGTGCATTTAGGTCATAGGTCAGGCAGCTGAAGGTGTAACAGACCGTGAAAGTGTGATTCCTTCACCTAAAGATTAGAGTGTAGCGTACTTTTACGGTTAGAGGTCCTGATCATCTCAGACATCTCAGCATGAAACCATCTGCTACACATTTTCTGTTTTAAACACATTTTAATACGCAGACTGTACAGTCTACCTGAACTAATTGTTGTTTCCTCTTACTATTGACCTTCTTTTAAATCCGTGTTTGAGAGTTTTCTTTAGCAATGCTAGTGGCAGAGCTGCACACGTGGCAATGTTGGCCTGTTGGTCTGTTAATCGGACCAACAGGCCAACATTGTCCATGCCATGTTGGTTAAGTCCACGCCACGAGATGTTGTAGGTTCACGGTGCTCAGAGGGGGAAGCTACTCCCCAGACTTTTACTCTAGCACCACCACGAGGTTGACATTTGTGGTTTTGAGTGAAATGTCTATTGAATTGCCATGACATTTGGTACATACATTCACTTTGGTGACCATAACCATCGCCAGGTCAACATTTCAATTTGTACAGCACTTAAGGTTATGAGATTTGTGTTTATTGCAAATTAGCAAATGTTTGAATGCTAACACACTAAAATAACACAAATAGTAAATATTACCTGTAAGAAAGAAAGAAAGAAAGACCATTACTGTTCCACCATATACCATAAATTAGGTTATAATATCAATGTTTCATTTTCATGGGAAAAAAAAAACCTACATCAACTTAAACAAAAGTGAAAATAATATTACATAAATTTGCACATGCACATACATAAATACATACAACCTACCCTCATTGAAAGGTTCCCACTCGTACAGTCTGCCCATGAAAGGTTGGTTGTTGTATGAAGAACACTGAACAGCCCTGATGTGTCTGCTGGATGGAGGACAGGCCTGAGGATGGTCCACACACACACACACACATTTATATTCCATATTTAAGACATAAACATTTCTCATTGTTACGCCATTATTGTAGCCATTGATGGACTGCTGCAGTCGGTTTTGACTCCGTGCTTGTAGCTCAGGATTTCTTGCCAAAAGCAGCTAGTTGGGTTGTAGTATGTATGAAAGCTTGCCAGTGAAAGTCACCCTCCCTGACATCTCTACATATCACTTGTCTAAACAAGCCCCTGGTCTGCTTTACTTTGCTTGAAAATCTGTGTCATTGCACATTGGAGAAAATATACAGAACCAGACACTGTTTGAATTTACTTTAATGCACAGGACGGATTCCATAACCTCAGATCAGATAAGCAGAGTCCATCCACACACTTACATTGCATTACACTTTAACTGGTAAGGCTTCCTAACCCAATAGCTCTACCAATATTTTTACTGAAGTTGCCAGTAGAAAATATTTAGATTAAGTATTAAATAGCTATAAAATCGAACAAACGGGCCACTCAAAAAATCACTCCATGCAGAAAAACTTAAGGAGGCTATTTGCCAGTTCTAGTTGAGTTTTATAATCAAGGGCCATGTCACCTTGTGCAATGGATTTTTGCATATTTTTTCTTATTAGTTATTTAATTCCTGTTAGATTCTAAGTTACATCACTGATGATGTGTCCCAGTGAACCGAAAACTGATGCTCAAACTCAGTTGATGGATGGTTGGACCACCTCATACATGAGAACATCGGGAACAAGAATCAAGAATCACTTGCATTTAGTTTTATGTCTGATTTCTCACTTTTTATGGTTTAATGGAATGAAACTAAATAAACACATACTAAAAAAAAAAGTATGCAGTGATGCTATTTATCCATTAAATTCCCACGCCTAGCCAACATGCTAAGAATAAGGAGAAGGTGCAGATTTGCATACATTACTGCTGCAGATTCTGTAGTGAACATGCTCCCCTGTGCAGAAGGAAGAAGGCAGGGGGCTGTAGGGTCTCTCCTGGTGCTGCTGGGGTCCAGACGTCTGGCTGCCTGATTGTAGCGCCTGCTGGACCTGAGCCTGGTTTGCCAAAGCAGGCTGGTAGAGGGGGGCCCAGACTTGGTTATTTTTGGGCTGCTGAGACTGGGGCTGCATGTGCGGGCTGCGGTAGCGATGGCGGTTGTTGGAAGGGTCCAGGTTGTTTGACCTGTGGCCACCGTCATCTCTAATGGTGGGGTGGTGGGCATCAGCTGAAGCGGAGCGTCTCTGTCTGCCGGGGTGAGCCATCCCAGGGCCCTGGCCTGTATCCGTCTGCAATGGAGCAACATAAGGAGCTCTCCCGTAGCCATACCTCCCCGGGATGATGGGAGTGACCCTCCTGAAGACAAACACATGAGTAGATCAACAACTAAGCCAATGACATTGTAGTAGTCACCACCTCCATATCTCTAGGCCTACACATGTTTATCGCCTTTCTAACTATAACATATCATCTACTTACCTACCTAAAATCAAACAGAGATTGTACAACAAAGGCCATCCAGCATATTTGGATCAATATCTTCTTTAATTTGGGGATGTTTTAGCAACATTTCTTCTTTTACCGAGGACACTATCACGACCCTTCATCCGAACTACAACTTTTTTGAGAAGTGTCCAGATCCCAGAAGGAGAATTCTGGGAGCTTTTGTTGTTATTTGGCTCCTTAGATTCCAACTCAAACAGCCCCCCCCACCCCCCCATTACTCCGCTGTCAGTGCTATTTGTTTAAAAGGCAAGCACAACAGGAAGGAGGTCACAAAGCTGCCAAGCACAAGCCGAGCCTTTGACTCCATCCACTGAAGGGCAGTCAGATGGCCCACGGTGATGGCTCCAAACAGTCACTTTTAGACCAGGCTGCTCAGCATGCAGCACAGCCGTACAGGCTCTTTAAGGACGTGCAGATCTTGACAAATACAAGAGAAAAAAGTTCTTCATTGTCCATCATAGTGGATAGTCAAATTACCTCCAATTCACTTTTTTTCCCCGCAGTATTCCTTTAGTGCTTAAAATGTAACACTCAGGTTAAATGAATCATTATGAATTACAATAAATGCATAATAATTATTCGTTCTTTTGCACCTATTTGCAGAGCACCTTGTGTCGGAGGCTACAGACGGGTGACAAGTGAAAGGAAAAACCAACATGAAGTGTCTTTGGTTTTGATCCACCATGTTTGTCATAGATTCTCCGGAACTCAGCAGGAGGGATTAACACCATTCTTCCTACAGACCCTCCTTCAGTTAATGATGATGGTTGTGATAGAAAGGCTTTTCTTTTTAACTCATAGCGTATGGAAGCATCTGCAATTGTTATGTTTACATATTTTCCCCCTTTGTCACCCACTTTTATCTCAACATTTCTTCCAAATTAAATTTTATATATTTTTTTTTAAATCACAGCCTTGGAGAATTCCAGCTGTACGTACAGTGATTTCAACACCTCAGTTTGTTTTGTAGCTTTAAACCAACCTCATCACCTTGAGCAGAATGATACAGTACCTGCGTCCTCCAGGCCGAGTCTCCTTCTCCCGCCTCGGCTCTCCATGACTGCTGCCGTTGGAGGACCTGCCTGTGCCGCGGTGCAGAGGAACTGTTGGTCGCAGGGCTGAAATGACATGGCCTGGTTGCTGGGGGTGAACGCCAGCTCTTCTGGAGGGGTATTGGGATGTAGTATAAGCAGGCAAGCAGGGCCTGCTCTGCTCTTGTACCCCTCTTCCACAGGTCTGGGAGCAGGTTGACCAGGGCCCCCAGGCGCCCCAGGAACCCTGAATTTCTCCATGCTCTGCCCTGAACTCCTGTTGGGGCTCAGCCCTCTGAGTAACCTGTATGGAGATAAAACAACCACGATTAGCAACAACAGAGTGCAAAGAAGTGGGATAGTGCCACACAAAATGATGGAAAGCCTTTAAACAAGACTTTAATCTCCCCAGATCATGGCCTTGTGTAAAAGCTCAAGTCAGTGACCTCATCTCATCAACATGACTATCCTGCCTCTCCGCCTCCCACCACTGTCCATGAAACAGGCCCCTGTTCACGGTTAGAAAGACCTGATTTGGCTGATTAGTGGGTGTCTGTTAGTGGGCTATCCTCTATTGGCTACCTGCATTTCTCACTGTTGACTCAATCCCTCTGTGCAACTTTGCCAGGGCCGTATTAGTAGTGATCACTGCACTCTCTGTTTGAGGAACCTGCCAGGAGAAGCCCTGTGCCAAACCGGCTTTATCCGTGGAGCCGCGTGGAAATCCTGCTCTTTAAGGAGCACTTTGTCTCCATTCACAGCAACCTCTCTGGGCAAACAAATGGCCGTAGTAAAAGCTCAGCTGCCTTTGACTTTTAGCGGATGGAAAGAGAATACAGACGCAGTAGGGAGAGTTGGCAGGAAGTTCTTCTCCTGTCAATCGGCCTGTGTTGCTATTCAGAGAGACCTCAGCCACCCAGCCACCTCTTCTACCCTGCCTCAGCCTTTGTAACCCAACGCCACCGTCATCTCCCCGGGTCAGCCACAGGTCACACAGCTGGACGCCTGGTGGAAACAGATGGAGCTGACTTGCACCGACCCCCTCTAACCTGACTGGACAGTTGATCCGTTGCTCAGCATCACCCACGAGGTGCCGCCCCTAATTTCTTCCATGTGGTTCCTGTGGCTCCAGAGGTCAAGACGTTGTTTGCCGACAGCTGACATAAGCCCTCTCTGTTCCTCTGCAGCCAACAGAACCTTTCACTCACGACTCGCACTCTCATGACAAGTTAACAGATTAGATTCCCCCGTGGGAATACTCTCGCTGTTAACACACACTGGGACTGGAGCAGCACGAGTCAAAGTCTATAATTTAGGGTGGCATTAACGAACATGCGTGCCATCTTTCACTAGAGGAGTGTTCCCTTAGCCTGCGCCAACCATGCGAGCAGCTGACAGATAAAGCAACCAAAAAGAAAAATGCCTGGAAGTATTCAAGGCAAATCTACCGTCAACG